>JBBMOC010000052.1:26428-105206 GCA_037975185.1 Centropyge bicolor | reverse complement strand
GGAGGAGGGGGAGGGGGAGGGAGGAGGAGGGAAGGGGGGGTGAGCACAACACTCACGGGGACGCGCACAGAAACAGAGACCTCCCCCCTTTCTCTCTCAGTTCAATAATTAATTTGCGCAGACTAATTAAAATTAAAAAAAAAACAAACCAAAAAACTCTGAAGGGTGGATTCTCAAAAACTGCAGTTTATCTTTATGCATTCACAACATTCAAATATTACACACTCACTATGAATATACAACAAAAAATAAGTAATATCAGATTAAAAGATGTGATATGATAGAGTCTATATGTCTAAATTATAGTGCTGCAACTCATTTATGCTTCATCTATAGGTCTTTAGATTGTTTTTTCAGACCAACAAAACTCTCCAAAAAATTTGAACCACTACAAATATGAATATATTGCAAAATACTTAACACAAGATTAAAAGATACATTTATATGATAGATCCTATGTGTCTAAACTATAGGGCTGCCACTAATTTTCAATATTGAGTCATCTATAGGTTATTTTCTCCCTTCATTATTTAGTATATTAAAAGCCAATATCACATTTTCCCAGAGTCCAGAGTGAGGTCCTCAGATATCCTAATTTGTATGACCAATAGTACAAAACCCCCCAACAATTTAAAATATGATACAGCGCTTGTAAAATGAGATTAAAAAATACACTGCTATGATTTGATATAAGAGTCTGTGTGTCTAAACTGTAAGACTGCAACTAATAATAATTTTCAATACTGATTAATTCTTAGGTTTTTTGTCTATTCATCGTGTAGTGTATGAAATACCAAAAAGTTGTATAATCGTCATATCATATTTGAAATCTTCAGATATCTTATTTTGTCTAACACCCCCAATTGAATTTCAAATATGATTCAACCACTATAAATATAAATACATCACAGAATCCTTAAGTAATATCAGATTGTGAATTTCCCCACTGTGGGACGAATAAAGGCTTATCTTATCTTATCTTATCTTAGATTATATATGATATGATATAATATGATATGATATGATATGATAGAGCCTGTGTCTCTAAACTATAGGGCTGCAAATAGTGATCATTTTCAATATTGATTAATCTATAGGCTATTTCATCTGTCCATCGTTCAGTGTATGAAATGCCAAGAAGTGAAAGCCCCTCAGATCACATTTGAAGTCTTCAGACATCGTTTTGTGTGTAAAACCCTCAAAAAATTTCAAATAAGATACAAACACTATGAATATTAATACATCACAAAATCCTCGAGTAATATCAGATTAACAGATATGATGGGAAAGATCCTAGATGTCTAAAATATAGGACTGATAATTTTCTACATCGATAAATCTATAGGTTATCTGATTTCGTCCGACCAACAGTGCAACCCCCCAAAAATTCAAATATGATATAACCACTATGAATATAAATAGGAGCCAAACTCCTTACATTGATATGATAGAACCAATATGTATTAACTATAGGGCTGCGGTGTGAAAACACTCATATTACATGGGTGATATCATATGTGTGTCACTAACAGTCCAAAACCCCTCCGATCAAATTACATGGTATGATAGAGTCTATGTGTCTAAACTGTAGGGCTTCCACTGATGATCATTTTCAATATTGGATAAACTAAAGGTTATTTTCTCCGTTCCTCATTAAATAAATATCAAACATTTGTGAAAAATCCACATCACATTTCCTATAGTTAGGTCTTCAGATATCTTATTTTGTCTGACCAACAGTCCAATAACCCCCATGAAATTCAAATATGATACAATCATTGTGAATAAAGAATAAGATACATCACTAAATCTTCGAGTCACATTAGATTAAAACATACATTGATATGATGGAGTCTGTGTCTCTAAACTATAGGGCCACAACTTGTTATCATTTGCATTATTGATTCATCTGTAGGTTATTTTCTCTGTCAGTTCGTTTGACCAACAGTCCAAAACCCCAATAAACTGCATTTATCCTATAAGACAAAGAAAAGCAGCAAAGCCTCACAGTGGAGAAGCGGGAGCTGGAAATGTTATGTATTATTGCTTGAAAATTATGTGAAGAGATTAATTATTTATCAAAAAAAAGTTGGAGATGAATTTTTCATTTTCAATCGACTAATCATTGCAGCTCTAATAAATTCACTACAGAGCGCACGTCTCCATAGAGATATGAAGGATTTCTCTTTAGAGGAACATTTCCCACAGTGACAAGATGTGGCTGAGCGAAACAACACAAAGTCACCCAGCTTGCAAAGCACATGTCAGTGCATCAGTGACCTTTGACCTGGGGTTATACTAATGCTTTCTCTACCTCTCCCTCCCTTTGTTTCCATCTCTGCCTTAGATTAAAGGAAAGAGTGAGTGGATGAACCAATGGCCAAACTCCTGTGTCATTTGTCTCCATGAGGTCCTTGGGCTGGAGTTGGATGGTGTTGGATGTGCATAAACACAATTACAGAGCCTGAACGTGTGCGCATTACTCACTGCTGCTCACTTTGGCCCGATACTGTCAGAAAGAGAGAGACAGATACAAGGAAGCTGCAGTTAATTATATTAGTCCTACTTGAGAGTCATTAAGTGGATATCAAACACCTGCATTACATATATGTATTTGTGAGTGTGTGTGCATAAATAAAGAGAAAGAATGACAAAAAAACAAAAAAAAATTAAAATCCTTGTAATAGATAAGGCAGTGACGCACACGCCCACACACGCCCACGCACACACACAAATGTACCGGGTGGTGTTTCATCTGACGGACGCATTGTTGTTTGCCATAGTAACAGCACGTCTTCCCCATAAAAGCTGCAGCCAGATCCTCCCCTCAGGGTTATTTCACAAACACAAACACGCACACACACAAATGCTCAGACGTTATTATTGTCTAATGTTTGGCATAATGAGGCATTCCACAGGTGCCGTGGAAAAAATATCAAAAGCAATAATGAAGCTGCCCTTTTCAAGTTTTCTTTGGAATAAGCCTGTCTGTAGAACTGTATTTTATGTATGTGTGTCTAAATTGTAGGGGTGGATGAAAGGTAATTTTATCAAATGTGGTCTATTTATGTATGTTTTCTATGTCATTTGCTTTCTATATTTTACCGTGAGGCATATTTTTATGTGTATGAAATATGCTGTACAGACAAAATTGATTGACAAATGAAACGGAAAATCTTTGAAAGACTGTGAGTATGTGAATAACATGTGAGTATAATAATCATCATTATTATGGGGCGATTCCGCCTGTTCTTTTTCTGCTAAGCGCACATATTCACTTCTACATCTGCACACATTTATTCACTCATGAGAACCTGTCTGGAGCTTTCTGGTGAAGTGCCTCGCTGAAGGCCACTTCAGGGAATGTTTCAATGATTCGCTGCCAACATCTCCAGTTGCTCCAAACCGGTGGAATAATTCACATGCCTGTCGTCTTTTGTCCATTCCCATAAAGATAGCGACATCTTTATTATCGTTCCTCTCATTTCACTGACAGGTCAGAGGTCAGCTGTGGACAAGCAACACTGGCAGGAAATCAATCAGGAGATCAGTTCAGCAGGTCTGAGGCTCACTGACATGGTGGATGATTTGCTTAACAGTATTCTGAGCCATATTACTGCCTTTGACATGATTCATTAAAACTGCAAAATCAGTCAAAAGTACAAAAGTTTCTTCTCTCATACTCAAAGTCTTAATAAGGTAGATGCTCCTGTTGAGAGTCCTTCTCCAGAGCAAATCACATTGAGCGTGATATGCTCAGTTGTGACCGGCGTGAGACAAAGATGTAAGAACTGGGTCAGAACAGCATGCAGGCTGCAGAGGTTACCAAGGTGTCTTTGTCCAAAAAAAAAACATGAAAATGAAACAGATGGTTGCAAGGCAAGAGGAGGTGCATGTCAGAGAACCACTGGTGGGATTGATCCGTGTTCTGCAGGCATCTTTTTTATTTTTCATTTGCCCTATTTCACATGGAGAAATTGTTTCAGGACCTTGGTTCATATCTCTACATTACATTACTATATTTAAAAACATGTGCTTCCATGACAATACATAACAGCAGTACCGTTAAGGTCCCCTCTGGCTGCTTTGATCTCCACTGTAGTAGAGCTGCAACAGTTAGTTGGTTAATCAATTTAGTCAATCAAAAAGAAAAGGAAAAAAAATCAGCAATTTTTATAATGGCTTTATTATTCCACTCATTTCGCAAACATGTCAAACATTTGCTGGTTCCAGCTTCTTAAATTGCTGTTGTTTGGACAATAGAAGCAGTTTGAGTTGAACTACAGCTTCAAATAAACTGTGATCATAGACTAAAAGATGAATCAATTAACGGCAAACATAACAGTTGCAGCTCTCGATGTTGTACTGCACTTACACATATTGACACTGAAGCATATGTAGTATAAATAAAGACACGTTCATGATCTGATTAATAATTTTGTCTATTTATGCATTTATAACTTTGCATATTTAACCTCTTACATTGTTCTGATAAATTCTGCATTCTCATCCTTTCAATCTGTGCTGTTACACAATCAAGCCTCAAAACAGGTGAACAAGCGCACAAACACTACATACACCACTTATAAGATACCGTCTGGCTGCTTATCCTGTCTTGTTCCTTTTTTCTCAGTTCATATTCAGGCAAACTCTGTGCATAGTGTTGCAGTATATTGCAGTGTTTTGCTCTGGTTTTTTAAACTTTTCTTCTCTCCTTTGGGCAAAAATCCTAAACATTAATACTGTCGCACTCTGAAACTCATTCTGCAGACATTTGCCCCGGCTAATCTGATTCAGCTCTACCCAGCGTTCAAGCTCATGTAGGCGTTTCACTCAAACTACACCTCACTTTTTTTCAAGCATGCATGGTGCAGTGTTGAGTTACATAAACTGCACACTTCCATGTAGTCTGCATCAAAAAGTCGGGCTCGGTGTTGGTGCTCCTGTTGCCCCAGTTTTGAGTGTTGATGCAGGGTTTGGACAAACTGTGGCAAACATACGCGGATGCGCACACATAACACGCTCAGTCACAGCATCCTCCATAATCTAAAAACTTATCCCAGGGCTGTAACCATGGCAACAGAGGATGTCTGGCGCGGCGTCAAGCCTTTTAGACTGTCAAGGTAATCGCAGGTTATCACTCCAACAGTCAAGAGCGTTGACTCTGATGACGGCTTCATGGGCTCCTCTCGGCACCTCTTCGCTTTATTTATGCTGAAACACACTCATTTGACGTATTGAGAGTTACGCAATGAAGGTCTGTTTTATTCTCCTCTCTATCTCCTCTCCGGGGCAGTTGACTAACGCAGAAGCTTTACGTGTCTGCTCTACGTCCGAATGCCTGTTCTATTTTTAATTTCCTCTGACCTTGCTTGCAGCGTTTTCACTCCTGAGGCTTTCATTTCTTCGCCCGCCACCTCTCTGACACCCCTGACTCTCTCCACATGTCTCTCTTGCCTCCACCCCTGTCTCTTCCTGCTCTTGCCCTCCCTCCAACCCACCCTCTCTCTCTCTTCCTTTCCACCACTGTGGTAATGCAAAATGTATGAGCGGTAGAGTGCTATATTAGCTGGGAAAAACCATTACAGTCTATCACAAACCGCACTTGTGAACCAAGCAGTCACATCCACCACCCTCGCTGGAACACACACACAGATGGTAGTGGACAGAGCCAAGGTTTTTTCTTTTTTACTGCAGTGTGTGTGTGTCATACACCACTATAGGCTATCATCATCTTATTCCTATCTTAATCTCAGCAGGGGGGGTGTTTTGTCCACTTGTCTCGAATGGCCCTCCCCTCCACCGTGGAGGCCCGGTGATGAATGTGTCCTGTCTGCAGTTGTGGTTCGTTTATTTCTGCTATCATCAGCTCCCTCTGTAATGAGAACAAGCGTTGAGACATCCAAGGACCCAAGCTTTGAATAATGACGCCCTGTTTATAGTTCATAAGCACCAAACACCAAAAACGGATCCATTTAATCCTCTGAGACAGATCGAAAGGTCGTACAGTCAGGAGAGCTGATCGATGCTGAATCCAAATCTATACATCTGTGAATACCTCCTGTTTATCTAGAATAGAAAGCTGTTGATAAAACTGTCAACAGATGTAAATTAAATGTCCATTAATGACTGACAGACTGGGAAAAATGATGTATCCTACAAGTGTGAAATTGGCTGAGAAACATTCGAACCTACATTTGCTAACGTGTGAGCAGAAGTGAGAAACAGACCCAGAAAATGTATGTTCATAAGGAAGATTCATGCAGGAAAACACAGCTGAGATTGCAGCAGACAGCGAAAGACATTAAATGAAAAACCCAAATTTAGCGCACTCAAAGTCGACTTTTCCCTTCCAGCTGCCACCGTACTCTATAATTCATTTCATCCTGACCAGACATGGTGGAAGAGAGGCGGACAGCACAGAGAGCTCCTGCTTCTCTCACGCTCTCCATCGTCTCCCTCTTCTCCCCTACTACACCGCTCTCATCCCCTCCCTCCTTCGCCACTTCCTCCCTGCTGTCAGCTCATCTCTGCTTCACTTAGCATATTCTTATCGCAGCAAGTCACCAACTCCTCCCTGAAGGCTGCACCTCTGAGTCTGGATATGATGAACCTGGTCGTTGATGGGATTAAAACAGTGCCCTAAATAGCCGGGTCCGATGCGCCTCTTGTTCGCTGTAACCATAGAAACAGTAGATATTCCTCCTCATCCTCAGGGAAATAGCCAAAAGCAAATGCAAGAAAGAAAGAAAGAAACATCAGTTTAAGTCTGGACCATCATGCATCTCTCCAAGGAGCGTTGCTACTATAAAAATAGCCCCAGGGGCAGCACATGAGGAAATTGACTTTTTCTACCGCTGCTCCATTTGTCCATATAACCTTGGTGGCATTTCCAGGGCAATTGTGCGTAAACCATCACCCCATATATGCTAAATAAATAAACAGCCCAAGTTTAGAGTCTGACATCCCTGATTTATATAATGCTGTTTTCTTTTTAAGGAGAACTGGGCTCTTGTGTGAGATCAAATTCTCTCCTCTGAATGAGATGACGCAGGGAGGTGTTTTGAGCTTTATCTTAAAAGTGACTAAATATGAACCTCCATAATCCTCCAACACGCTCCAAGTAGATAGACGCCGGATTTTTAAAGCACTGTTGCATGGCAAAGCATTACTCTGCGATAATGGGCTTTAGATAGGAGGCTCCATGTAATCTTCATTAAAAATGAGATCTGTTCAGTTGCAGCTCTTCCTTTGAGGAGAAAATCCAACTTTGAAAGCTGCAGTACAAAGAGACTTACGTTTCTCAGTCAGGTGAAATTGATTTAAAAATGGCATTCTAAAGTGCTTAAGCCACTTTAAGCTGCACTTATCAATATTTTTAAATCAATATGGGCTCAAATGACCATGTGCAATGTGGGGGTTGAGTGGAGTGACAAACCCACGGAGGATGTCTGCAGGTCTCCTTCACTTTATGAAGCATTTTATCACCTTTAACATCAGCTCATTGTTTGCGTTTTATGGGCTACAAATTTACTGATTTGATTCATTCTTACCAGTCCTGTCAACTTTCTCCTCAGCTGACATACGAGTATATTACTGTTACTGTGCTTGAACACATCAAACGTCATAGTAATATTGATTTGATCTGTCAGAACATTCAACAATGTTATTTGCTGACTTACTTATGTTTTTCTGCTATGATATATTAAATTCACTACCTGGCTACATCTCACGAGCTCACTTTGATCCTGGGGGTGACTTATGTTAATATCAATACATTTAACTGTTTTTCTGGCAGCGGCTGATGGACCAGTATTGATTACTAACAACTACTGATATTTTGACATCGCATTTCGTGATTAATCTGAAACACAAACAGCAGGTTCTGAGCTATGCATTTCAATTTTTTTAATGGCTAGGACATATACTTTGAATGTAATTATGCTTCATTAAAAAAACATCAAAATGGTTGTTGGGCTCGCATATGTTGATTTGCTGTTTGCTTACTGCTAAATAACAGCAATAGTTAAGAGTCTGCAGTACAGACTATGCATTAATTGTTTGCAGGTATCAAATGACACTGTCACCAATGACACCTTCCCACTCTTCATGGCTCTCATTTGGACACCACAGATATAGAAAAATATGTAACACAGAGACTGGACACCTTCGTTTCTTCAATCGTTGCTGATATTTACCAGCTGTATTATTTCCATAATCCAGATATCTGGTTCAATCAGTGCTTCCCATAATATGCTCATGGGTCCACACTGTGTTTGATCTCAATATTGACCGCCGTGCCTCTCCCAGCGGTCCCAGTGGAGAAGTCGGTCAGCTAACGGCGTAGCAGCAGCTTCTTATTAAACAGTGTGATGGTCCAACCTAACAACAGCAAACCCAGCTGTATTTGGCAAAGGTTAATACAGCCTGAAATGGAGCAGAGCACACAGGTGTTATGGCAGCGAAATGTCAAAGCAATTACTGTCAGCTTGCAAAAAGATGAAAGAGTCTGAGATTCTGCGTCAAACAGGAGAAAGAAGCTGCAGCGAGCTCCTTCAAAATCTGCCCCCTTTTTTTATTAAATCTCTCTCACCAATCTCACCTGTGCTGCTGCCATTGGGTCTCATTGTAACCTACATTACATGGCGTGTGGCTTTCGAAAAGATTTTGGAACTTGGCACCAGCGATTTTCTCACATTCGGCCACGAGAGAATTAACGAGGTCGGTCAGAGTCACTCCAGTTCATCCTGAAGGTGTCGAATGGGGTCGAGGTCAGGACTCTGTGCAGGTCAGTCAACAGCCTTTTCTACATAACATCCAAGAGACATAGTTTATTAATCCCTCCAGAGGAAATTCATTTTTTTCAGTCTGTTGTTTTTTTTGACACAAACAGGATGGAAATACATGCATGTGCAAACAGGACCTACACATCTCAAAGTTGGAAGCACTGTTGACTTAAATATCATTGCATGCTGAAGCATTAACATTTCCCTTACTTGGGACTAAGGGGCTTGTGGACAGGTACTGTTGGCCATATCTCTAATCTATTTTTTTTTTCAATTATTTGTTTTGGATGTTGCTATATGTTATTGAATAATAATGCACATATCAAATATAATATGTGATTTTTTTTACATACTCAACCTGTTTTGGAAATACTGTACCTCATTAAGATCACAGCAAATATCCTGTCACCTTCAAATTAACACATTTAACAGATTTGCATATACAGTAAAGAAATCTGCCATCTGCTTATATCCACATGAGCCCAGTGCAATCTTATATAATGAAGGTATTAAAAATAGTGT
Organism: Centropyge bicolor; assembly: GCA_037975185.1. NCBI lineage: Eukaryota > Metazoa > Chordata > Actinopteri > Pomacanthidae > Centropyge > Centropyge bicolor. The sequence continues at coordinate 95,898 of JBBMOC010000052.1, read as the reverse complement.
TTGGCATCAGCCCTGCTATAAATCTGTAATGCAGGACCTGGTGCTAAGACCCCGATACTGTAAAGTGATGGTGCATGATCCCAAACAAATTTGCAGTTAATCAATTTGCCATAAACCATATACATTAAAATAAGAGAGAGGAAAACAGGAAACAAAAAAGACACCATAATAAAGGAAAACACACTCAGACACACACCAGCTGTAACACATGTAAACATGGAAAAGTCAGGTTTGTCTTTGATTTCCGCTCATCTCTCTCTCTCTCTCTCTCTCTCTCTCACACACACACACACACACGCACACACACACACACACACACAAACATTATGAGGTGACATAGGCTACAATGATGGGGGATATAGTGCTGGTTTTGTGGCTGTCACGCATGCTCAGACGTTATGATTAGTCCCCCCTTCTCTCTCTCTCTCTCTCTCTCTCTCTCCGAGCAGGCTGAGGAGGAGCATCTGTATCACAGCTCAGAGGGATGGACGAGCAGCAGGTCGCCATAAAACACGCGTGTCCCCCCCGCAGAGCGCACTGAGGTGGGCGCAGGTGAGGAGGTCCGGCCGGGCTGAGGCGCACCGAGGTGCCCTTGAGGAGACTTGCCGCAGGACAGAGAGGAAGAAGAGGAGGAAGAGGAGGAGGAGAGCAAATGGCCAAAGAGAGATGATGGAGATGCTCGGTGCATGACTGAGGCTGCCCCAGAGTGAAGCTTCTGCAGGAAAGCAGGTGAGTCTAGGCGTTTTATTACAATAGGTGCAGGCTGTGAACACCTCACCTGCCGGTTTACTGATCACACCACGTCATGCATTAACACCAAACTGCAGCAGGTCACTCATTGAGAGATGGACTTTAGACTCAGCCGGGGCTTATTGATGGAGACGCCTCGTGCCAAAAACCTGCGGGCGCACGCACTGTGTGAGAGAGCGCGCGCGCTTCTCTCCATTCACTAATGCATCATGGGTCATGTGTCGGGTTGTCATTGCAGGTTACAACATGACACACACACACACACATGCTGTCTGGTGGATGCTGAAAAACAGCCTCACAGGAAGCCAGGGGCGGGGATCGAACCGGCGCGCAGACGAGCAGAGATGTGATGGTTCATGATGTAAAATGACTGTACAATTGAATTTGAGTATGACAACACAACCCTGCTGTTTGCTTGCTTGCATGTGTGTGTGTGTGTGTGTGTGTGTGTGTGTGTGTGTGTCAAGCCTCTGGCGTCACAGGGGCGCATCACCGACGAACCTGGATAACCTTGAGAATAACATCTCTATTCACCACACACACACACACACACACACACACACACACGCACGCACACATAGGCTCACACACTTAAAACACATGCACAGGATTTTACATAATAACATGCAATAACCACACAGACATATGTTAATGTATATATATTTACCCCCAAAGTAATATATTATCCTATGCATAATCAATATTAGCTCTAATCAATCTTGCTTGAATAAATAAGATCCAGCATGATGCTTTTAGGCTGTTCAATTATTAACAGCTTTCGAGCCATTCATAAATTGATTGGCTTATTAATAGTTCATATCATTACTGCTTTTAAAAGCATGTACGTCTTCAGAGGATGTTTCACATAAAATAGAGGAGAAAATTCATATAAATCCACCAAGAGGACAGTAAATAGTTCATTTTTTTTCTGTCAGATTCAGCAGTTCAAGTGTTGCCACTTTGTGCAGGTTTGACTCGTAGCGGCTCACTTTGTTGTGTAAGGTGTGAAACAAGCTTTGGAGAGCAGCAGCAGCAGCGGCGGCGGCAGCACTGCAGAGGCAGGCTGCATCATTCAGAACAGTAAATATTACCCACTGAAAAGAGAAGAGTCAGACAGGAACATGCTGATCTCTTTTTGCTCTTTGTGGTTTCGCAGAGCAGGAGATCGGGTTCCCATCTTTCTGTCCACCCCTCCAGTGAGAGTAAACGAGTAGATCGGCTCAGATGTCATCGGTGCAAACTCATGCCTGTGGTTATTTTTTACTTCATTCAGTGGAGATGTGAAGTTGTGAAACAGAGCCACAGTGTCATTCAATACAGATTCGTCCTCGCCATTTTCAGATTTAAGATTTAGATTTAAGTCCTTAAATTATCCTCAGAACCCATGTTTACAAAGAAAGGTATTAAAATCCTGTTTTAAATTGAATAATTTATTTGCCAAGAGAGAAGCACACAGATGAAAACAGCCCTCACACCCGACCCTCCTGGATGATGTAATCTGTAACAGGGCAGTCCGGGCGGATTCGTGGGAATACTCTACATCCCCCAGGAGAGTAAAAGTCTCATAGCCGAACACAAATTCACTGACTCCCCCTGTTAATACCAAATCAAAAGGACTGCACCACCAAGGGGGCGAGAAACAGTAACGAGATGCCAGAACTGCTGGCTTTAACGCTGCCTGCTGCAGTCAGATCGTTCATCCAGACCTTTACAATCAGGGAAATGTAATGACACTGAAATCCTGCTTCAATAGTCTGATAGTGTGGTGCAGCTTTGTCATGCATGTATGGTAACTGTTGGGTGTTATGAAGAGTGAACACACATTTTTCTGTCATATAGGTTATTTGATAGTATCCCTTAATATCTCTGTCTATAACCACAAACAGACTTTGCTGTGTAGTTATTTCACCCATGATCTGTTTCTGGGTTGATTTTCTGGAAAATGTCTCAACATGTTATATATTATTACACATATAAAATTTGATGAAGGATTTTATCCATGATGCCCTCTAGTAGTATTTGTCATGTATTCTTTTGAGTATTCACTGTCATCCATTCATCCCCTGACATTTTCCTCCAGCACTACCAAGCGGTTGACATTTATGGTTTTGAGTGAAAATGTCTCAACTGTTGGACGAATTGTCATAATATTTGGTGCACACATTCATGTCCCCCTCAGGATGAGATGTAATCACCCTGCTGATCCTGTAACTTTACATTTCGTGCCATCATTGGTTGAAATGTTCAGTTTGTTCCAATACTTTGGTTTTCAAACAAATACCTGCAAAACTAATGACATAGCCATCAGCCCAAGCTGCTCTTTGACTTTAGTGCTAATTACTCAGTGTTAATTAGATGGTGAACATCGACATCAGCATGTTAACATGATGACTTGAGCATTTAGTTCAACTCAGCCCTGCATGTGCCTCGGTACAGCCACACAGAGCCGCTGGCATGTCAGGAGACTCTTAGTCATGTTACTGAATTACACATGTTGTAACTTACACAGAGGGTGTATCATCATCGAGTGAAGATGTGGATCACTCGCTGTGATTGTGTGACATTCAGTGTTTTATAAATAACTCCCTGCAAATTCTTCATTCATAGTAAATATTGGAAGAAAAAGTACTATCAGTGTACATAGTGTACCTGCTTGTACAAATATATATGGAATTATTTTGTATACCAGACAGGAAGGGAAGCCAAATTACTGTGTAATACTCCATATGTCTTTGCATGAATAAACATTACACCGTCTGAAATCATGCCCCATTCCCAAAGAGACCAGACTGCTGAGTGTTTTACAAGCTGAAATGCAGCAGTGGGTCTGTGCTGTATAGCACCTGCATGGCCATATTGTTCTGCTGCAGAGAGCTATTATTCCTTCGGTTATAAGTTAGTCATCCATGGAGAGGGACCTTGAAGGGAAAAGTTAAAGAGATGAAGAAAAGAAAGGAGGAGGGGAGGGAGGTTGTTATAGAGATTAGATGAGACATAGGATGCGTGATTCATACACCTGTTTTTTTATGTTTACATATTGAATATTTGGACAGACTGAGAAACATCAGAACTGATATATATGTCTCATTTTCCCTGCTTGAATGTGTAGAGTGAGGGAGGGGGAGGGAAGGAGAGAGCGGGAGAAAGAAATAGTTAGAGACAGAGAGAGATAAGAGACAAATGAGGCAGGCAGTTCTTGCTTATGTAACTGTCATTGCCAACAATCTCTAACCCCATTTGAAGGTCGTGTTGTCCAAAAGAAGACTAAAACGAGCAATAATAGTGTTGCTAATCTGCCATTATGGTTCTGCATGATTCTGCTAATATGAACTTAATGTGAACTCTAATCACAGAAAAAAACAATTAAGCTGCTGATAGCTCAGACGGGCAGAGCTTACATACAGTTCCTGCCAAACAAGGGGGCACACGGGAAGATGTGAGTCACTGCTATTATTATCTGGGATATTAAAGATATATGTGATATCAAGCAGCATCCCAGAGAGAGGCTGCCTGAGGGAGAAAGAAGACAGAGTGTTTGTGTAAAATACATATTGTATGGGGCTCTGACAGTGTCCCTTCTCTTCCCTCGCAGGTGTCTGTCTTCATTGAAGTTTTAAAATGGAGTCTACTCACCTCCTGAGCAGCTCTAAGAAGAGAGTAAAGATCCATCCTCACACCGTCACAGCCAAATATGCCATGCACACCCCCTACTCCCCCCAACCTGGGGTGCACACACACTTCCCTCAGCCCGGGGACGAAGGCTACGACGACGCTCCGTCTTTCGAGGACTTCGGCTCCTTCCTGGAGGAGACGTCGGACAGGAAACAGCTGACGGAGGGCAAGAGATGGCCTTTGACTCTGTTTGGCTCCAAAGACAAGGACACGACCAGCAAACCTCAGGCTGCCGCAGGAGGAGACGGGGGCGAGGGGGCAGCCAAGGCAGCGAAGGGCTCTGGGAGAGGGGTAGGGGAACAGCTGGCCAGCTTCGGGGAGGCGTCTGTGTCTGCGTCTCGGCTCACCTGGGTGGGGCTGGTGGGCGCGGCGCTGGCTCACGGCTGTTTGATCGTTCTGACCCGCCTGGCCTCCGAACGCTTCAGCCTGGGCCCCCTGTTTCTGCTAATGGTTCGGTCCATCGTCCAGCTGCTCTCTGTGGCTGTACCACTGCACAGGGGGGAGAACCCTTTCGGACCAGAGGGCTACCGTCTACGCCTGCTCTGTTACGGCATCGCCTACTCTCTCTCCCTCTGCTGCGCCTACTCCTCCTTAACCTTCGTCTCTCCGGGAAACGGCACGACGACCTGGCGCCTGGCGACCACGGCGCTGTCAGCCACCCTGGCCTTCCTGCTCCTGGAGGAGAGGCTGGGCTTGGCTGATGGGATCACCATAGCTGCAGGACTGTGCGGTTTGGGGCTGGTGTTGCTTCCCACCGCGGACGAGAGCAATACAGATGCACCGACCGACCCGGTTGTGTTCTGGAGGGGTGCGTTTGGTTGGTCTCTTTCGGCTCTTGCGGGGCTGTGGATGGCTCTGGCGCTGGTCGGGTATCGCTCCCTGAAGGAGAGGGTGGGCGTAGGCACAGCTTTGTTCACGGTAAGCTGGACGGGCTGCCTGCTCGCCCCGGCCTCTTTGGTTCTGCTCCAGGAGGGCTGGTCCTGGCCTATGAGCGCTCCAGCCTGGGGCCTGGTCCTGGGCCTGGTGGCCTGCTCGGTAGCAGCCTTCCTGGGGATGACGCACGCCCTCACCCGACTCCACCCGGCTCTGGTCTCCGCCTCTCAGAGCCTGGAGATACCTGTCACCATGCTGCTGCATCTGGCCGTGCTGCCGTTGGCTCCCACTGCGCCGGAGGTCGTCGGGAACGTGATGGTCATACTGAGCGTGGGTTGGCTCGTGGCGATGAAGCTGCTGCCCTCTCGCGGGGGAGGGCGCCGCCAGAGGGAGGAGTATGAGGAGATTCTGGACTCGCCCATTAAATAGACACCTCTCCTTTTTCCGTCTCCTCCCCTCACTCCCTCCATCATGAGATTGAACCCAGTGTACATAAGAGACTGTTAAATGTTTATTGGAGCTTTATCTATTTTGTATTGTCCTCTTTGCTTTTTGGGAAAGTGCCAATATTGTGTCGTCTGTTATAGTGACCATGTGATGTGACATTAAAATCTCTGATGAACACAACACATTCCCGAGGCCTCTTGTAATCAGTATTTTGCCTCCTTATGAGTAAGTCTGCGTGTGTGTGCGTACATTGGCTGCATTTCGCCAGAGCGTAATGTCAGTCACTTTAACCAGCCAGCTGAGGGTTAGCCAAGGATTGATGCCATCTATTTGGCTGCTGGATGCTGGCGAGAGAGAGAGAGAAAAACAGGAGATGGGAGGAATGGAAGGAGATGGCAAGGGCGAGACACACAATCAGAGGAAGATAAATGGGGGTAGAGAGAGAGAAGATGATGGGATTGGCATACAGATAAGAAGCGGGAGAGAAAGGAGAGTGATGGCAGATGACGAAACGGAGATGAAAGAGAAGGAAGCCAGGGTAAAAAGCGAGGCTGATGGCAGTCTGATATTGTGCTGTGTCTGGCCAGCTGGCTGGTAAAAACACCGTTCTATGTGTGGGGAACAGTCATTATGTCTAATAACTACCTGTCAGCTACAGCGCCATCGTTCTTCCTTCCTGGATCTCTCCTCCTCTATTTCCTCATCATTAGCATCCTGCTTTCCTTTATTCCTCTGTCTCTTTTTCTCTGTTTTGAAAATGAATGAGGCACCAAAATGAAACGATACGACAAATTTTCCATTCATTAAAATCCCCCCGTACACACACACACACGGCACAGATGGAGACTTTAAATGAAAGCAAGTGGCCCCCGCGTTGAACAGATCAGTGTGTGTGTGTGCATGTGTTTGTGCATGTTGAAACAGGTGTAGCAGGCAGTCTGGACATGAGATAGAACTACTATCCTCGTTACTGCATCGCGACGCTCCTCTGCATCTCGTTAGTTGTGACATTTAAGAAGTAGGCCAGAAAAAAAAAAACTTCACATCTTGCCTGTAATGCTCCACCCAACTGCAGATTTATGAGGAAAGGTACACACACACATACACACGCAAGTATGCCTTCATGCCACGGCTGTAAACCTTTCATGAGTGAAAATATCGTGTGATGTCAGTGTGCTGGCCTAATTAAACTCACATACGGTTCAAATGTATTTTGTTGCTATATTTTGCCCGGTGGTGGAATGTTACTATGTACATTCAGTCAACTTAAAGGTACTTGTACTTTTTGTGAGTACTTCCATTTTTATGCTACTCCATGCTACTACTCAAGCAAAACTTGTACTTTTACCCCATTGTATATATTTGACAGCTATAGTTATTCTATAGATTTTCTATAGAAGAAACTACCTAATGCGAGCAGCTACCACAAGAAATTGGTGCTTACAAATAAATAGATTCATAATAATTATAATAACATCTAATAGTATATTAGAATATATCACTGACTGGGTTCTTTCTGCTACAGTACTTTAGCGTTTGGTATATTAGGTACTAAATAATACAGTATTTGTAATGCAGTATTTCTATATTGTGGTATTCCTACTTTTACTCGAGATAAGGATCTGATTACTTCTTCCATCACTGCTTTTTCTGCTTTCTCATTTGCACAATTTCTTCTCAAGGTCTAATAAAACTCCCCAAAACAAAAGCATGAGTAGTTTAAAAATAAATAAAGAGGTGATCTGGCACAAAAGACAGAGATATTGTAAAATACATGGAAAGTACCCTCAGCTCTGTCAACACCAGCCACGATGTGGTTTATAATAATGAACGTGTGTGCGCGGCTGCAGGAGGGACGGGCGGCGGTGTTATAGCTCTGGCAGAGTTTCATAAATCATAAACAGTCAGAGCATCGTAAGTCTAGAGGCTCTGAAAGCAGCTAATGAGAGGGTGAGGTCTGCCCCAGAATAAGACACAATCCAAAACCTTCCACACACTGTCTTGCGGTTGTCACTATTTGCAGACATCACCACAAGTACACAAACACTGAGGTGGCGGTGTGAGGAGAGGATAGAGCACATGCACTGACTCAGACAAATGAAAGTGTATGTGCATGAACGCATGAAGTATGCAGCTCTGAAAATGAGTTGATTACCGTGTGGGAGGAGGGAGGAAACCTTTCCATGAGGCTGATTAGGTTGTTTAATATGTTTTTATTCATTATAGTAAACCCACAACATTTATGGTACATCTAAATTTATTGTCAAAGACATAAACAAGCCCACATATTTAAAAAATGGCTTTTTAAAAGTAACATAAAAAAAAACAAGTATGTGCAAAATCATTACGCTGGGGTTCCCCCAGTAAAATCTTTTTTACCCTCATGGGTAATTCATGTGTCTCCTCTGGCCTGGCTCGATGGCCCCGCCTGCTCCATCACTTTGCTCAGCTGCAGGTGAACCTTCTGCAGCTCTGAGGCTATGGCCACCAGGGCCCTTTCCATTGTGGCTAAGTCTGGCGGTGAAGTCACTTCCTGCTCCTTCAGAGCAGATGGGAATGGCTTCACCCCCAAGCTAAATGCTGCCCCTAAACCTCCAGGTCTCTGTGTTGGTTGGTGTCCCATCCTGCTGTCTGCTGCTCTTCTAGCTTCCTCCAGCCGCTTCAGTCGGGCATTCCCATCATGGCTACTGTGCAGGAGCTGCTGCAAAGTAACATTCAACCTCCTCTCCCTCTCTGCTTCCTCCTCACGTAGCTCCATCAAACTTTGTTGCAGCCTGACTCTCACTTCGTCTGCTGGCGCCCTGCACGCTGACTGCAGGCTGGGTAGACACTGGTGGCATGTCCCCTGAGCCAGCTTGTCCACATGGGTCCTGAGAGAGACCACTCCTCCACAGCATTGCTCCAGAGATTCCAGCAGCATGTTCTGCCTCATGTGGGAGTCCTCCAGAGCGATGAAAAGCTTGTCCCAGCGGGAGAAATCTGCAGCTTGGCATGGTGTGGTTGCAGTTTCCCCTGATGGCAATAACCACAAGGAAGCATCAACCAAACAGTCAAATACAAACACAAAACCAGTTTTCTGCAGCTTTTTTAAATACATATGTTACAGCAAATGGGCAATGACCTGTGATGTGACATTATATTTATTCTATTTTGAGGTGATCGGAGAACAGAGATATTTGTGCTGTTTTCCCCGTAGAGTTTTTTAGATAAATAATTTTCAATGCAACTCTGGTCTATGATGGTTAAAGAGGGTATCATCTGCATAAAAATGTACATTATAATGTGACTGGCAGAGATGTTTTTTATATCATGAATAGAAGAGGAGCAAGAATATATCCTTGCGGGACACCTTTACTAACCCTCCAAAACAAATAAATCAGTGTGTATGTGTTTATTTTTTAAAATCATAACACATAAGAATGATTTTATTGGCTTAATGAATCAGGCATGGCAGCGGGACAAACGAGCCATCTGTTCAAACAAGCAGGGAATTAAAGACACAAAAGGATAAATAAACAAAACTCACCCTCCTGCTGGTCCTCAGAGATCTTGTTGTCATAGTTATCCGCGTAGTTCCCTTCATACTCAACCTCATTCACATACAAGGATGCACCCACGAAGCCGAGCACACACAGCATAATACAGACACTGAACACATGCATGATGAAGCTCTGACTGTGCTGCTTTTAAAAATATCACCAAAGTATCTGTTAACATCAGGTGTGCGTGTCACCCAGTCTTCCAGCTGCTCTCGCCTCTTTTCTTCACCCCCGACACCAAAACTCTGCACACTGAGCCAACTGTTGCGGGTGCTGAGTTTTTTAACGAGGGAAGAAGGAGGGAAGTTCAGGAGGGTGGGACAGAGGTGGGGGTGCTGTGGAGGTTGGGTGAGTAATGCTTCAGTGGAGGTAATATGTCAAAAGTCAAACTGAGTGGGAAATAGGGGCATTATGGGGAATAAGAGGGGGAGTAATGGAGGTACAGGGAAAGCTGGGGTGAAAGGAAAATGATGAAGGATTGAGAGCAACAGAAGAGAGAAACAGGGAGAAAGGAAGAGCAACCAGACAGAACAAAACAATTTAAATATATGTTTCAGTTGATTCAAAGAACTAGCCTTACATGGCTTTAAATAGATGCATATTCATATGCCAAAACCATCACACACAGTCACAAATATTTACACATGGTAAAGTCTTTCTACCTTTCTTCTGCATGTAAGAAAAAGCCAAGCTGCCAGCATGAGGTCAAAATTACATCTTACACATAGAATTTCCTCTCGGATTCTGTCTTTACTTAAATATTTGTCTCTATATCATTAAACATTTGAGCTTCAAAATCAGTCAAGGTTTAACCTCATTAGAGGATTGCACAGTGAAATTGAGCCTCCTCCAAGCTCCACAAACAGAAATGGCATAAATAACACGAAGAAATCAAATCAGAACAGAGTAAATATTTGTATTAAAATAGATACAGAAAGAAAAAAAATATTATCTTTACACAGGATTTCTACACAGCTGCAGCCTGGTTAGAAAAACACAACATGCCCAATATGAATTGATTTCCTCTTTTTAAAAATTGCCAGAGGGAAAAAAAGGTGCCAAACATGACTAAAATCTAATGATCTCTCAAAATAGGTCATTTTTTGTGCATGAGGCAAACACATCCTCTGCAGCCATATTTACATCGTCTCCACGGGACGTTTCAATCCACCTCTCTCTCGGCCTGATTCGGAGATGATTCAGAGTCACACCCTGCTCTGTGCAATCAACTCCAAATCCCTTCACCTAAAAAAAGTTGCAAGAATGCAGAATCAGGATCATATTTGAAGCTTCTAGTTAGTTTGATTCAACCTGCCTTATCGATTCAAGGAAGAATCAGGAGTTCTTGGATTCTCATCGTGGCCAAGTGACCTTTTTTTTTTATACACACAGGGCTCTGGCCAACAGGTGTTGGGGTTAAGCAGCAGAAGTAGGACATGTCAAGGTCAAAGGAAAAGCCCTGACCTCTCTACTCTCTGCAGGCCTCCAGACTGAGCTCCCCCTGCAGATGTCAGCATGTCTGCCACAGACTGTGTGCGATTTTCCCTGTCTGGCAGGCTGTAATTGCAGCAGAGGGACTAACTGGGGATGGGAGCTGGCAGGTTTATCTCAGGAAAGGAGACAACCTGCAGAGGTAGAGATGGACAGAAAGAGAGCAGGAATTTGGTGATGAAAGGTGCAGAAGGACAGAGGAAATTTGATTTTTCCTCTCCTCATTGCAGCAAAAATACCTCACTGTGAAAATGGGTGTGTGAATTTCTCTGGCCCACTTCCATAAAATGCAAGTAATTAGGATCCCTTTAGCAAAGCAATAAATTCATATATTAGAACTTGCAGATGTGATATAAAATTCAGTGTGTATGCATGTCAGAATCAGCTGGTGTTGGTGCCCACGTGAGGCATTTCAACCTTTTATGTCCCTCTATAGGTCATCTTTCTATTTAGGTCATGATGTGACTCCATAAATGAGGAGCTACATTTATCATCAGACACCAGACGCTGTTTACCACCCCCACCTGCACACCACACCTACAGTTTAGCTGTCACACACAACACTCCCAGCTGGCAGTGAGGGGGAGGAGTGATGAAGAGATGAAGGATTGAGGAAACCAAAAGTAGAGAGAGGAGGATGGAAAAGGAAAAGGCAGAAGGGTAGATGATGAAAGTTGGATTTTGGATCATGTATGCACCAATTTTATTATAGACCAGAGAGATTTAGAGGCGAAACAGATCCTGTCATCTGTTCTGTCCTGATGAAACAAGGGAAAATGGGACAATGGGTGTCGTCAGCAGAACAAACATTGGCTAAAAACAGACAGTTTAAAACAGCAACAGGACTTTACTGATGAACAAACCACATACTAACACTAACACAGCGAAGTCAGCCAAGAGCAAGGCCAGTTTTATGAGAACTGGGTGTATCCCTTTTTTTTTTTTATCCCCAATATGTAGGAAGGAGAGGAAACTGTGTCGATATGATTGAAATAAAGCATGGTGTAAAACAGTAGAGCCATTGTAAGAATAAAGCTGACTCATAATAATGTATGATGATGTTGAAATGAGCGCATTAGTTGATGATTATGCTCAAGCGTCATGCTTTTCTAAAACAGTGCAGTGACACACAGTTAGGATTAAAAAAATAACTGATGAGCTAAGAAAAGCATTTGATAGTGGAACATGCCCTGTTGAAGCAGAAGTTGATTCATAAAGATTTATTTCATCTGGCAGGGGGATGGATTACTAATTGTCTCCAATGTACGAATTTCAAAGTGGCTTAATGTACTAAATGGTGTATCTCAAGGCCCTGTGCTTGGCCCTTTCGATTTTCTCTTTCCATAAATAATTTAATTTTAATACACATGGAACTAATATTCATTATTATGCAGATGATAGTTGTTTTTATATCTGTATCTACTTGCACAGATGCACTTCATAAACTACAGTGTCACATGTTCAGTTTTTTGCTGGACCCAAGAGCAACACACAGATGAGGGGGAATGACAAAAAAGGATTTATTAAACACAAAAACTCCAGGACTTACAGAGAAAAAAAACAAAAAGGTGACCAGCTAAGGGAAGTCCAAAAGGTGAGGAGCTCTTCAGTGGCCGAAGGCTGGAAGGTGGGTGCTGAGGCTGGCTGGTGGAGATGTGATGGTGAGGACCGAGCATGGGAGATCAAAGGAGACACTGGAATACACTAGGGAACAACATAAAACACTGAGCACAAGAAATCACTAGGAAACATACATAGCGCGTGAGGGAAGAAAATGAGGGGACGATCCGGCAGCTTGCAGTTGGAACCAGAGAACTTCTAAGGCTGCCGGTCATTAGGTGGAATTAGGGACAGCTGAGAGAAGGGAGAGGGGACCCAGCACCTGCAGGCCATACCTCCAGCCACTTAAGCAATGCCTGTACAAAAAGACAAAACCAAAAACACTGGAGTAATAGACTGAAAAATGCACTGAAAATAAACCAGCAAAACACAAGAGAACCAAAACTTGGGCTGAAGGCTGATAAATCTAAATTGAGGCTGAGTCAATTTGCCTATAGAAATAGCAATAGACAATAGGAGTTACCTGTTACACCTATAAAGGTATTTAGCTTAATGAATGTGTTAAGTAATGCAGGTCACCACCACCTTTTTATTGGTTATTTGTTGTGTATTAATGAATCAGCGTAGTGCATAGTGCATAGTGCATGTGGGACTTGTAGTGCACTGAACCAAATCAGAACCATTTACACATCAAAGCCTTCATATTTCCTGCTCCAGCCAAATAAAATGAAATAATATTCTGCACCTATCCATAGAAACATTATCTGTCTGTGGCCCTCGAGAAGAGGACTGAGCCAAATGTAATTACAAACATCCAAATTTTCTTTATCAGCTTTCATAACTCACTCATGTCTACCAGACCTGCAGGACCTCATTCCAGCTCCTGTTTCCTTCCTGTATCACACACGAGCAGAAAATCACATGAAGACCAGAGAGAGAGCTGTCGTCTCTGCTGACCAACATGGCACATACCGGAAATTATGAAAAATAAGCTGGAAACATAGCGGGGCACTTGCTGTATCAGTGTGTGGAAAAGCACTCATGGAACAGATTGAGGAGCATCTATTCTTGTATTGCTGAGTCATAGGAAAGCTACAGGAACGAATCATCATTTCATCTGCCCTTAACACAGACTGTCCTTCCTGTAAGGCCCCTTTAAAATGCAGAGCTGATGTAGTGGTGTGAAATAAGTCTTTATGGTGTTATTGAACCCTGGACCGCCCGACTGTACTCAGATCAATATCACATAACCTGCATTTAATCGATCTAATCTGTTTGTACAGCCACAGACAGGAAGAGGTGAGGAAGAGGGAGCACATACACATTTTCATCAGTGTGTTTCAGTGTGTGCATGTGATGAGGTTGTGGTAAATGTCACACACCACAAGACCTCATTACGCCGTTAATATAATACTAATGAAACAAATGAAGCAGTGTGTCAGTGTGGTTTTAAATATGACATGTCTTGGACAAGGAAGCTTGATCAGGAACCTGGAAATGGTTGTGTGTGTGTGTCTGCGTGTGTGCGTGAATCTAGGTCGGGAGGACAAAATACATGAGCAAACACCTCGTCCGGAGAACAAAGACAGAATCCACACTTGATTTGAATTGGCGTGACATCAGCGTTTCCATATTTATTTCCACATCTTGACATGAATCAAACTCCAACCTCACACTGACATCAGCTCGACTTACAACACGTGACTGCATTTACACATAATTTAGAACTGGCAGTAACTAGAACTGTGAGTCCGCAGCTATCCATACACACACATCTTTATGTATTGGGACAAAAGCGTAGAGCTGATTACATCAGTAGAGCCAGAGCTACATTAATATGTGTGTTTCCATCCAGGGTCCCCAGAGTGGACCCACACCACAGCAGAACTGGGCTGCCCTGAAGAAAATGAACAACATCTGGACATGGAAACTTCCATTTCACCTAGTGGGGGCTTTAAGGGGGTAAAAGGGTAAAAGCAAATATGTGATTTGAGTGTGTGGTGGAGGAAACACCCAGAGTGTGTATGAGGAAACATATTTTATACCACAGCATAAAGATCCTTTTCAGTTTGCTGTTTTGTCGCCTCACTGGACTTTCAAACACACATGAGCAACACGGTTCATACAGAAAATGACCTCAACTTGAAGAATCAAGAGGTGGCAGAGTCACGTAAATATACATACACCTCTATTTAAAGGTGTCGCAGGTTAGGGTTAGCTGTAAACAGGTGAGTGCACATGGGTCACTGACAGACTTGGACACAAACATACACAGACGCTCACACACATACACTTGGCACGAAGCTTGATTACTTCTCTCACTTAGTTGAATGTAAAAATAAAGATTCGGTTTCACAGACTGAAAACGACTAACAATTGCAAGTTGCAAATATAACAGTCAGTCAGGCCTCGTCTCCCTGCCGGAGCCTGGGAAACATTACAGACAACCATTACATCCATTGCCACATAAGCAGACTGACACTCAACAGTCATTTTCATATAACATGAATAATATGAATATGGCTAAAGGCTAAAATTATTGTGGCACTATAAAAAAAAAGCACTTTTACAACCACTTCACATTATCTTCCCTATGGGATTAATTAACATATTTTTCTACTGTACCACATGTTAGAATGCGAATCTGCTTTCAAACACAGTCTGTATTCTCAGATCTACAACACTAATTGCCAGTGGTCTAAATCAGCTATAGCTCCGATCAGTCCATCCCAGCTGACATGTCTTTGGCCTGGTGTCAGACATTAGTCTCTACTGAACCACAGCCTGACTGTCTGCTGATGGCTCCTGGACATCGTCTCCGTTAACGAGCAGCAGCTCAGTCGCGCTGTCATTGGTTGTTTGAGGCTCAGCAGACACGCCATTGGTTGTCGAGGTCTCAATATGCATGTCATCGGTTGTTACGGTCTCAGTAGTTACTGCATCTGCTGTTGGAGACTCGTTTGAGGTTCCAGTGAGTTCAGAAGGCGGGGGAGCTGTTGTCTGACCACCTGCACCACTGGTTATTGCAGCCGCCGCTCTGTCAGCGAGTGTCGAGATCTGATCTGATGGATGACTCTCTGGACTTGACGTGCAGGCGTGATCGAATGCTCGGTTGGCTGAAAAGCGGCTGGTGGCCTGACCATCAGTGAGGAAGGTGTTGTTGTTGTTGTTGTTGTTTGTCTGATGAGGAGGCTGTGTGGTTACAGAGGAATCTGTTGTCTTTTTAGTTCCAGGCGGTGGATTTACAGTCCATGAGTCCTGGTCGAATTCTGGAAGCTGGTGGACGGCTACGGGAATTGGAGTGACTTGATTTAAGCCGACGGGCTCAGTGGCTACATGGTTGCTTGTGGATGGCTTATTAACTGCATTAGTAACTGGTGACTGCCAGTTGTTGGAGCAGAGGACGGCTGGAATGCTGCAAGGAGAAACCAAACGAAATGAATTTGCTTTAAAAATTATTCTCAATAGTCTCGTGTTCTTTGTGAGACCAGATGTCCTGGCTCCTACAAATACATATTTTAATAAAGTTGGGCATCATCTTTGCCAACTGCGTTATAAGAGAATTTAGTGAATTTACTGTTTCTGTTGAAAATAGTTTTTTTTTTATTTCCTGAGCAAACAAATAAAAGAGCCCGTGTCCTCAGACCATTCAAAGTTAATTTTATCAGTGTCCTCTGAAAATCCCATATCTATAAAATATTAACCTTTATGAGCTCTGGAAAAGAGCAGTGTCTTCAGCTTTTTGAAGAATCTGATGGGATTTTAAATTGAATTTTCTCAACCCGTAAAGGAACGCCTGATCAAAATCGACATAATAGGAGGTACATGGTTTTCACTGGAAAGCTGCCAACTGTAGCTTGGTTGTGCTGTGTGAAAAAAACTGTAGGAAAATCTCAATTCAGATAAAAATCTGAAGGCATAAAAAAATGAAAACACGTGTTTCATGCATTAGTTAGTGAACCAGACGTGCAGACCTGGCCAGCTGTTTCTGAAGCTCCTGAGCATGTTGGTTGCACTGGTCAAAATAACAGGCCTGAGCCTCCACAAAGTCAGTCAGGCTCCGCATGTGATTGGTCTGGAAAACAGCAACAACACAAGACATGTAAAACACAAGATAGAACAACATGAAGATTTTACATTTTTAATCATAAGATATCATAAGATAAAATCAAATGAAAGTAATTTGCATCCTTTATTGATTCATTTTAAGTGATTGGATTCTCTCCATTTGAGAAAATATTGTTTGGCAAACCACATTAAATTTTCATTTGTTAAAACAGGAAAATAAACAAAATTGAGTTTTGCTGGTCACTGGGTATTTTGTTACTTCATGTTCATGTTTTTTTTTTAAATTATATACATTTATAAACATACGTGAGTGTTGCTGATTCCTTCCACAACTTGTCTTGTAACTTGTGTCTGACGATCGAAGAGACTCTGACAGATCCTCAGCTCCATCTCTGCCTACACACACAACAGACACACACACACACACACACAATAAATAATCCTTTTCATTCTTCCTAATTATGCCCAGCTTTTTTCTGAATATTTCCCATTAGCAAAAACCAAATCCCCAAAAGGTTTAAACCCAGATGAACTAAACAAGAGAAAGAAAACTATTATTGCAACTAGGAGAATGAGACTCAATTCTCTAACGGCTGGCCGTGTCAAAATATTTTCCCTCCTTTACAGCAGATCCCGTGTGCATTCAAAGGCAAACATGGTCTCACCTGAGCGATTTCCTGAGCCCACATCTGATTGGATGAGACAAACAGAGGAGGAGAGACGATTTATTCAATGACCAAACAGCAAGCTGAGGCAGCTGTCAAAGTTCATGTGCCTTTAGCATCACTGACCTTTAGCCATTTAACACGCAGGAAGCTGAACATGTAGGAGACATGAGACAGGTAGTTGTCGTCCAACGGGTTTGCATTCAGGTTCTGACAAAGAGAAAATAAAAAGCAGGAAGGTGGAATTAGAAGATATATATGTATATATGTACTGTATGAATAACTGAAGGTCATGACATCGTATCTCACTCTGGCCTCATGGTCGGCCTCGTGGGCTTTCCTCAGTCTGGTATTAGCTATGTCCAAGTCCAAACGCTTGTTCACTAACATCCTGCGCTCATCCTGTGAACACACACACGACAGAAGAAAGAGAGATTAGAGAAGCAGTTATTGAGAGTGCGACATCCAAAACATACAAGGAAGTGTCACAATCATGATTGGTGATGGGTGTGTGTATGTGTGTGTGTTACCTGTATGGCTCTGTATTCACCATTGGCAAAACTCCTAAGAGGGGTGAGAAAGTGGATGTTGGTGCTTTGGACGAACTTTTTCTCGGCCTCGCCAAGCTGCTTCTGAGCCTCTCCACATCTGACCAGAGCCATTCCTGAACACAAGACATCAGAAAAACAGCTAATGAGACAGAAGTGTGCATATATTTTTACTTTTTTCTTTTATTGTGCAGAGTTGTTACCGCTGTTAACATACACTCACCATAGGGTGTGTTGGAGCCCATCTCCAGTCCAGCCTGGGTCATCTGGTCTCCCAGTACCTCATGTGCGCGAGGCCGTGGCGGGACGCTCCAATCCAGATGCTCATAAAGCCGGTCCTCTAACCGTGCTCCTGTTCATCAGGGATCAGAGAGCTCAGTTCAGGTATGTAGGTTTATAAAAAGACAGTGACTCACAAAACACCCGAGGACTAGTGTCCAAAACAGGTGTCGGACTACTTAACCTCCTACATGTATTTTAATACTGTAGCGATGGAAAGTGACATTTTACAAAATAATGTTAAACAGAACAGCCCATGAAGTACACCTAAGAAAATTACAATGATTCTTCAGAAAGACTAAAAGCCCTGAGTCGATAAACAAGACACGATCTGCAAATACACAAACGTATGAAATTATTACTTCTGGCAGCTGAATGGTCTCCTTATTTGATAGATTACAGACCACGTCCACTCATAATTCCATTAGCTGAGGTAATTGCATTCAAACAGGCAAAAGAAAAGACCATCCAGAGGCCAATTACAGTCAAAGCAAACAGAGGCGCTCACAGCGTGGGAGAGGTGAAACACTGGGTCCCACAGGGGGAAAAATCCACAGTCATCATTCAGCGGTTTAAGGAGACCATGGTGACTAGTTGGCCGCTCGATGGTGATATTTAAAATTGGTTGTGGTTCAAGGCAAAATGAGGATGATGAGTTTATCAGGACAAAATAATAATTATCAAATAGATTACAACACTAAATCTAAAAGAATTATACTGTAAGTAGGAAATAATAATAATAATGATGATGATCATGATAAATGTCTAACTTGGGTTTTGCACTGTTAATACTGTAACTTGTATATTTCTATAGTTAAATTGACATTACTTTTATTATAGTTAAGTGTTTTTACTTTTACTCTTGTAAAATTGTTTATACTTTTTATTCTAGTTAAATTCTTCTTGTAAATTGACTCACTATCTTTCTATCTTTGCTGCTCTAATACTGCAAATTTCTCCCTTGTGATACTAAAAGAAATACCTTTAATTACTTATTTTGCATATACGCTGGTGGATTTTCTCTCCATAATTAAGCTAAGTAATAGGGGTTGGTTTATCTGCAATACAGTGTATCAGGGATGTAAAGTAAGTATATGAATGTATATTTCTTATAAGTCAGCGCAGTTAATTTGCTAATTAAAAAGACCTCTAATTCAGACAAAAACAGAAATAACATGTTATAATTTTTAAATTCTAATGAATGAAGAGTTCAGTAAATTAAAGACATATAAAGACATCGAGGAGCTGCAGACAACCTCATGCATTAATCAGCCATGTGCAGAGTCTCACCAGGGTTTGGCTGCAGTAAAACCTCCGTCTGGGAGATGATCCGGTCCGTCCAGGTCTTGGTCGCCTCTGCCCGGGCCAGGAGCGCCTCCAGCCCGGGGTCCAGCTCAGTCCTGTCCGCCTGGCCGAGACTCTCCCCGGTGAACTGGAGCACCACAACACCATCTTAAAACCTGTTGTTTACTAGTTAACGTTGCTAATTTTAACATCATCCTGGAATATTTGTGTGTTGTTGTTTGTTTTTCTTACCTGAACAGCCCGGTTGATGTACTGACCGGCGTCCACAGCCAACCGAGTCAGATCCATGACTAAGCCCCAAGGTCGCGCTCTGTTCTCGGCGACCCCGCAGGACGGAGCCGGCCCTGCAGGACGGAGCCGAGGGTGGCTATAAAAAACCAGGAGAGCAACAACTACATCCAGCCCACCCAAGCATCGCCTGAACCAGCTCTCTGTCAACCGGATTAGGCTCCGTTAACGCCGACCATCTCTCATTTCCGTCTTCTTATCGTGCTTTTATTTTGGTGCCTCAAACGCATCACTGCACTGAGTAACATCTTAATTATCTCAACTATCACCAGGCTGGACAGCAAACATATTGACTCTGATAGCTGTCTAAAACTAGATGAAAATGTTAGCTGAAAACTGAAATTATTCTAATGATAATAAAAGAAGAGCGCCATGCACTTCCGGTGTGGACAGTCAGAATAAAAGCATAATCTCTACACGCCGCTCCATGACTAAAGAAAGAAAAACAAGACATTGAGCTGCAAACGCATTCAGCGCTTTCCTGCAATGATAATAAATGTTCTTACAGTTCATTTGTTAACCAAAAACAGACATTTTGATATTAAAGGCAGCATCAAACAAATCATAGGTCATTATAGTTTGTCCTGTTGCATAATGTAAAACACAAAAGTCACTCATTAAGATCCTCAAAAAAGTTTGTATCCAGACCAGGTTTGGAAAGGTCCTCTTGATTTGAAACACATATTAAAGGCATCTATCCTAAAGCAAGTTGGAAGAACAGCCAGGCGTTGACAAAAATGAGAAAAGTAATGATAAAAAACACTGTGACCCTTTGAGTGTCTGAACTCATGACTGCACTACAAAAATGTTGCTCCTTTAAAGAAATTCCACTTCGTTTACTTCACACTAGCATCCTCACTCAGTGGTCTTCAACCTCTTAAGGCTTTCATAAGAACTTTGCTCTAATTGGTGCTCCTGTGAAAAAGGTGAGCGGATTGGACCAGTGGGTTTGTGCAAGAGAAAAGAAACAAACACACACACACACACAGGAGGGATTAAAACAATCTGACTGCTGAAGAGAATCTAAGGAGGGTTAAGAGATTAGAAGACACACTTCTCACAGACACATTTACTTACAAAAAATCTACAAAACACGTCTACAAAACACCTTTATTACAAGAGAATATACAGCAACACAAATATTCCTTTGTTTCCAGAAAACAGGAAACTAACAATGATGGAAGTGCAAGAACTTTTAAAGCTTTTAAACAAGAGCACTTATGAGTTGACTTCAAAATGCTTTCTATCACTTTTTTCAAACCTACGTGTGTTTTACAGGTATGGCCCCCAGCCCAGATACATCTGACAGAGCAGCTTGTCGTCTGTGGCTTCCTGTATGAGGTAGTGGACGTGTCCCTCTATAGACAGCGGTAGACCCAGGACTTTATTCCTGCTCTTAATGACTCCCTGCAGACGCTGCTCGATGTCACACACGTGGGTTTTAGCCTGGCCGAGAAGAAATGGGAAAGAGAATACAGTAAAAACAAAAATTAGACACGCATGCTGTTCTAATGGGATGTAAACATAGGGCCAGAGGCAACATCCAAGAAATGTACTCACCTTCTCGTTAACTATCTCTCCTGTCTCGTTGGCCTGAGCTTTAGAAAGTCCTTTGGCTTGTTTGCTCCACTCCACCAGCGGGTCATGTAGGAAGGTCTTCAGCACACTTAGAGGCAAAATTGAAACAGAAATTTTGAATTTGAAAACAGATTAACTTAATAAGATTGAGACAGAGAAAATATATGAAATGAATTTTCCTGTGAGCATCATCAAGAGTCAAAAATATTAGAAATCCATACATTTTAATATGGATGTGAACGTAATGTAACCTATGTTTATTGCTTTACTCTGAAAACAGGTTTTACAGGATTATTCAATAATGATGAACTATCTGTGTGTGTGTACCTCATGAGTGGCTCTCTCTGGTCTCTCATTAGTCTCAGGGTGACCTCACAGGCCTGTCTGAAGAGACCCTCGGTGCCCATGGGCCCCATGGCGTGGACCATATTCTGGGTCAGACGGAAGGGAACCACCTCAGGCACGTCAAACGTCTCCCCCTAGTGGAGAGGGAGAGAGAGAATTAGAGAAAAAATAAACACACAAACATAACGCCTAATTAGTTTCTGTTTTAAGACAAGTGACACAAACCTTGTTGAAGAGGCAGTTGAAGTCGACATGAACACATTCCCCAGTGAAAGAGTCAAAGAGGATGTTTTCTCCATGGCGATCTCCCAGGCCCAGGATGTAGCCCACCATGGACATCACGGCAGTGGAGCGGCAGTATGCAGAGCGACTGCTGTACCTGGAAACACACAGTGAAAATGTCATGTGTGAGTTTAACCTGACCTTAAAAGTAACTTTAAACCAAAACTTTAAAGCACACAACAAAATTAGATTATTGCTTGTGAAACAGTGGCCCTCATCAGTGTAACTATAGGAGAATTGTAGGTAGGGTTGTACCATGATGTGGGGTCGGGGAAGGTCCGGAGGAACCACTCATGGAATACAGGAATGTGTCGAGCACACAGCACCTCCTTGTGGATCCGTAGCTTCTCCTCAAAGGGTGCTGTCTTTGGCAGAATTAGCTTCCTGAGCTCTTTACCTGACAGGTAGATACCTTGACCACACATACAAATACAAATTATATTTTTTCACCACATTAATTAAGCTGACAGTTTGTTTGTCTCTTCCTCTATTTAAAGGCTTTATGTGGGACGATACCTCTCTCCTTATACAGCTTGGTGAGAATGTGTCGAAGTCCGGCAGTGTTGTTGACCCATTCGATGATCCCACACTCCTCATTGAGGGGAATGACAGCGTAGGTTCGGATATGTAGCTCCCTCCGCCGTGACTCAGCATCTTTACGAAGGCACTATGCACACAAAGAGAAAGCAAAATTTACGGAAGAATTAACACAAAGATATGATTGATTATCTACAACTGCATAATCTGACATAATCCATGCAGCTGCCCTGTGATATTTTTGAATCTTAAAATGTTCATTTTTGCTCTTGTTGTGTACAAGAGGCGTAGATTTATCTGTATATTTTTTGAGGCTGCAATAAAGCAAAAAAAATAAAATAAATCATTGCTCCACAAATAAGATGGAAAAAAGAATCAATGTTAAATAATGACTTTTTTGTGAAAAGCCTGAAAGAGTTGGCGTTTGAAATAAGATTGCACAAGTATATGTAGTAAAGCAATAAATCAGGGTATGCTATTTTATTCTTAGTCAAATATCACACACCTTGTTGATGAGGCAGTTGAACTCCATGAGTCTGCAGTCCTTCCTCAGATCATCTTTAGGTTTACACATCATGGTGTAGCTCCGCCCATCTGAACCCTTCAGACTTATCTTCTTAGGCTTCTGTAAGGAGGCCAAGATCTCCACCTACAGGGACACATAGGTGAGGTTTACGAGGAAGAAAACACTTCAAAATGATTTTTGTGATAATAAAAACTTCTAAAATCACAAAATCTCCTCCTGCCAAACAGACTGAAGACAAGAATCAACAACTTCTTTCTACTTTGCCTTACACTGTCTTCAAAGCCGTCCAGGTACGCCCAGTGTCCGGGGAAGGCGTCGTGCTGTGTGTTTGCCCCGCCAGTAGAGGGCAGAGTAGGGATGAGGACCGACTGCAGCGGGATCAGGATCTGGCTGAAGGTCGACTCCTCCACCAGGCGTTTCAGCTGCTTGAAGTGGATACTCATACTGAGGGTGGTGCTGTTACCATCCACCTGAAAGACACACAAACATGAATCTGGTGCTTCCTTTTTTTTTTATGTGTCCTACTGCCACCACTCCTGTTCCTGAAAGGAGATCAATAAAGATTTGTTTTATCTAATCTAATCTTGTCTATCTATAAAATGTGTCAGTTCAGATTCACTGAGGAGGATTTTATATTGAGCTTCTGAATTATGTGAACAACTATATTTTTATGTTGTGGCTCCACGCTCCATTGAAACTGATGAGGAAATAAAATGCATTTGTCAAAAGAATAGGACTTTAAAATAGAGCATGTGTTGTGCAATATAAAAAAACATTTTATTGCAGCTTTATTACTAGAGTCTGGAACTTTTTATTTTAATTTCATGTAATATATCATCTGTGTGTGTGGGTGTGTGTGTGTACCGGCTTGTTGCAGAGCTCCAGCAGCTTGTCCGTCAGCCTGTTGGCGTCTCCGATGAATTTCTCCAGAGATGGTTTGAGACTGATGGCTTTCTTAAGGATCTGATTACAGCGATTCATACGCATGGGGTAGGAGGACTGAACAAAAACAAAACAAACCACACAGGAGTGCATTTGGGATCATATTTTTTATAAATGCAATTTAGTCGTCCTGTGAGCTTTTACAGTTGCTAAAACATTTGATCAATCACACAAAATATGGGAGAAAGGATTTGTAATATTTGTACTGAGCAAAAGAGTTTGCACAAAGTGGCCAACACACAGTATATACACTTTTATAATCAATTAGATAGAGAGGGTTCTTGACAAATTAGTGCACAAGGCCGTAATTGTTATCAAACATACACAAACACACACACACCTACCTTTGAGACAGCAGTCATTAGCCACATAGCCTGTTGGGGGTAAGCCAGGAAGACTTTGGCCACGATGGTCATGAGGACGGTGAAGACCTCGTCGCTGGAGTGACACACTCTGGAGATGAGCTGGGAGAAGGCTGTCAGGAACTGGTATGGTGCCAAGTTGGCACAGTGCTCGCTCACCACTGTGTTGATTTTCCCCAGCTCCTGTCGCATCTGTCTGTCTGCTCGTCCAGCTGTGGTGGAGGGGCACATATATTTGACTGTGTTGTACTTGTTTTTCTGTTTCTGCTGCTCATAAAAAGCTAAAGTTGAACTGCTAGTGGGCCAAACACAGGGAGCATGCCATTGTCCTGTGGGTGTGTGTATCTTTATTTTACACTGCAGACACTACTGGTTACCCACCTTTCTCACACTCACACACTTTGGCACCAAAATCCAGCCAGAGAGACAGCATGCGAGGCATGGCCTGGTAGATGTACTGGTTTCCAAACTGCAAAGCTCTGAGAGTGAAACAACCCAAATGAAATGCTTTGAGATTAAACAAATGAGTCCGTTTCCTCAGCTCTGATCGTAGACTGAAGGGCTGGATATGAGCAGTGAAAACAATGACTTACTTTCCAAAGTATGTGACAATGTATCGGATGAGGTTCCCCTGTTTTTCCAGCTTGTTATCTGTCACCATTGGCATCACTTTGTCGTAGTACTTGGCCAGGTAAAAGTTTCCATCTTCCAATTCAGGCAGAAGGTTGGTCACATCCTAAAAAACACAAACATGAACTTTTACAGTGAGGCAACAACTGCAACATACTATGGGTGAATCTGACAGTTATTTTCTTTGACTATTCAATTAATTGCTTGGTCTATCCCATCACAATCTCATATATGTACCAGAAAATAATCAGCTTACAATCACATAAGACAAATAAAAGCAGCAAATCCTCACAACTGAAAATTTGGAATAGGAAATTGTTTTTTTTTTTACTTTTGCCTAAAAAAATGACTAAATATAAATCCAATTTTCTATTGTTTGACTTACATGTTAACTGATTTATTCCTTGTTTAAAAACCAAAGCTGTTACCCTGTACGCCTTCATGATAGCGTTGGATTCGAAGTTGGCTGTCTCCTCCATGAAGCGTCCCACCAGCAGCATGGCCCTGCCTTTGGTCTGCAGGCTGCGAGGATCCGTCAGTGGCTCATCATCAGGGAAGCACTGGGCCACGCCCTTCTGCAGGACGATCAGGGCCTGGTGCACATCGCCCTGATGATGGACCAACACAGAAGGTTTTATTAGAGTTGTTCTGTGTGTGAACATTTTTATTTTAATTTTACTTAGAAAATAACTGAATTGTAAATAGGAAAGCCTGTATGGTAGAGGTTGGTTAATAAGCTGAACTTTTCCAACCTGCATCAGTATGAAGTTTAGTAAGAGTCTTAGTAGCAATGTAAGTTTAGACAAGGAGATGCTAAAGTTTATTTTTATCGCTCAGAGATCCAAAATATGCAGAGACAACCTTGGACCTTTACCTTGGACCAAAGCCACTTGGCCTTCTCTGTGACCAGCTCAGCCAGGTGTGTGTTCTCAGCGTTCAGTAGTGCATTGAAGGCAGTCTGGTGGTGTCCTGCCTTTCTGGCCACACGGGCACTTTGCAGCCAGCACTCCCCGACCAGCTCCTTACTCGTAGGCCTGCAGAGCAAACACATGGCCTGGTTTGCGATGTGGCCTTGTGGACTTGCATAACTGAAACTGATTTTGTTCAGATTTACATCTTAATGAGGAGCTCAAGTGGCTTTTATTCAACGGTAAACAAATCCTTACTGTGGCCCCAGGCTGAACAGGGCACGACGGAGGGCCAGGATTGGCTCCTTGGCTCTGAAGGAATTCTGGGTCATCTCCAGTCGATCTGACCAATGAGGAGGCAGCTGGCTGAGGCTAGGGGTGGAACTTTCACTCTGTTCCTGCAGCTCAGTGAAGGCGTGCTCCAACTCACTGAGCATGTGGAGCCTAACCAAACACACAGACAAAGAGTGTTTGGATTCACAAGTTATTGCTATTGACAGCCAGGAATCAACTCCAAACAAATAGAAAATTAAAATAAGTGATTCCAAGAATAGGCTGAAACACACCTGACAATGTACTCATATCCTCTCTGGTAGGTTCCACACTCATAACTGGCTGCAGACAGAGGGACAACTTGTTCCTTCCTCACCATCTTCAGCTTCTCAGAGAAAGTCTCTCCATCCTGCTTCTTGGCTGACAGCAGTAACTGGCCCAGTCGCACACCCCAAGTACTGGACTGACGGTCTGGAGACACAATTGGTATTGCAGAACTAAGTCTAAGTGGATATCTATTGCTGCTATATAGTGCCACCATTGGTTCAAAATGTTATAGCCTTCAAGGATCATTAGTGTTTTGTTATTACCTGAGCTCAAATAATCTTCCAGCAGGTCCCACTGTCCAAGCTTCCAGGCTGCCTCCACTCTGTAGGTGTTCAGCTCTGACTTCCACTGGGGCCTAAAGGTGTAGATACAGGGCTGAATTCAGTGGACCATAATGGACATATATGTTATTTAGGTATAATATACAAAAGTCAGTTATTAGTTTATAAACCATTAAGAGCCCAGGTCAAAAGAATAACATTTCCAGAAAACAATGCTTACAGTTAAACTTAAATTAAAAAGCACCTTTAGTGTGAATGAGATGGTGTGTGAGTGTGTGCCTCACTTGTTGGCCAGGACTCCATTGACCTGAGTGATGACTGTTGACAGTTGTCCCAGGCCAAGCATAGAGGTCATCACCCCATGATAGTGACCAATCTATACACAAAGGGACAATATTATTATTTGCACATTAAACCAAAAAGGAAGTACTAAAACATTGTCTGTGTGTGTGTGTGTGTGTGTGTGTGTGTGTACCTGGTCTGACTCCAGCTGGATGGCCCGATCGTAGCAGGCAGTCGCATCTCGGAGCAGGCCGATGCTCTCATGCTCCAGTATCTGTTCCCGTAGCGATGGCTCCTCCCTCCTCAGGGCGTTGACCCCCCTCACTCCGTCAGGCTCGTGCATCGCAGCATACAATGTCTGAAACAGCCAATCAGAGGAGAGAGCTGCTATCTAATCAAAACTCCTTCATAGCTGTATAAACCAGGACCAAGAACCTTGTTTTTTAGTTTAATCTAACAGCAAAGGAAATTAGGGCACACTTTATCAAAGAAATACATTTAAATGATCAACAACTTGTTGTCTGACCTGCAGGAAGGTGAGATGATCCTGAATGTTCTCTTTGTTTTCTAAGATGTATGCTTCAAAATGCATGAGGGCTCGAGTGTACGCTTTGGATCGCAGAGAGGCTTTGGCCAGGACGTCCTGTGGAATACCCTTCAGGAAGGCCACCACACGCTGGTACTCCCCACTCTCTGCAAACGTTTTCCTTTTTTAATTCAAACATTACTTAACATGCAGATTAGTGAACAATAAGAATGCATACATTTACAATCAGTTCACTGAAACTAAGGTAAATATTTCTTGCTTGACTGACTCAACCTATTGACTGCTAATGAAACCTTTCAAATTTTCTACAGTCTTGAAAAAATAAGATTCAAAACATGAAGCAAAAGTCAAAAAGGTATGTTTTTGTTTCTGTCACTAACCGTTGTGTTTGGGTTTGGAGTAGAGGATGTGACGGCTCCACTGTGTGAGGTGGGACAACATGCTGAACACAGTCTGAATGCTGAGCTGTGATAGGCTAGAGGCCGTCTCTTGGCAATGCCCCCCTCCTCTTCCATCCCCCTCTGTCAGCACGGCCAATATCTCCTCCGTTACCTGGAACCAGGTGTGTTACTATTATTAAAAAAAAAAAAAAAAAACCCAACCCCCCGAATCTCTTATGTAAGTGATACAGACGTGTCCTCACCTCCTGTTGCTCTGCAGGTGTGCAGCCCAACAGCATGTAAAGTAGAATATGAGGCAGCAGGTAGATTGTAACCTTATAGTCGTGTTTGATGATGAAACTACAGCAGGTGAACACCCTGCTGGCCAGCTCATGTCTCACCTACAACACAGAAAACCAAGTCCTTAAACCTCTGACTTGACCTCCATTTTGATATTCCAGATATTAATATGTGACATTACTGATGTGTATCTGTTTGGCTTTGATAAAGTGAAAGATAAATTTGCTGACCTTGCTGATGAGGTATCCGGCCCAGGTGGCTGACCAGTCAGAGAATTTGCTGCCTCTCTTACTCAAGTACACTGGCTTCTTCAGTTTAGACCAGTTAACCGCTTTCTGACTGCTCTTATATCTGAAGACAGAGAGCAAGGAGAGAAGAGAAGAAAGAGAGAGCAAAGAAGAAAAATAAATTCATATTTAACCTCCTGAATTATGTGCAATTTGATCAGAGTGTACATGTGTTGTAAGTACACAGTATGTGTGTGTAAACTTTGAGTACCTGCTGTTGAGGTGCGGCTCCAGTATTTCTTGAATCTGCTCTGGGAACCTCCTCCACAGACGGCGGCCTGGTGAGTCAGTTCGAGCCTCACGACACTCGAAGATGGACAGCAGTTCCTGCAGTGTGCCAACACACACACACATTTTTATATGACATGAAAAAAAGACAGAAAAGCAACAACTTAAAAAGTGTAAAAGTTTTCACAAGTGTAAGTGGAGTGTGTGTACCTGTATTCCATAAGCAGCGGAGTCCTGCGCTCTCACATCATCAGCATAAGCCAGAAATGTTCTGGTCAGTTCAGTCAGTAGGTCGTAGGCGAAGTTGGGATCATCAACACCACTCTGTTCACAGAAAGATATTTTTTACATTTGGTTACATATAGAGAAGTTTTGAGGGAATCTTTTTATAGTGTTTTTGTGCTTCACATCTTTTGTCTTTTTTAGATTACCACAAAGGTGTTGCGGTCTCCATGGGTGTGCGTGTGTGACAGGTCCAGACGTCCGGGGTCCACGGCCCCCAGCTCCCCCAGACACTCCCCACAGAGGAGCCTGGCCTCTGGGGACGAGTCCTGGCAGCCCTTCAGCAGCACTGACACCAGATTGGAGATGACCGGCTCCACCGCTTCACTGGCACACACCTGCCGCAGCAGCCACTCCTGCAGCCCACAAGATGGAGGAAATGTTTACGGTATAAGTTTAAGACATGTCAGTTAACTGCAGCTGGAAAAGAAATTCTGTTTTAACTTGCAAACATGGAGCTTGAGCTCTGACCTTTCAGGGGTAGTTATCTCATAATGTGTGTGTGTGTGTGTGTGTGTGTGTGTATGTGTGTACCTGCTTGCTGTGCATCATGTCCCTGAGGCTGTTCAGTGCATGAATCCTGACGTCAACGTTTTCATGTTGAACAGCCCTCATGGACAGCTGCAGTGCTGCGGCCAGGTCACTGCTGCTGGCTGTCAGCTGGGGGGAAATCGAACTTTGTATCTTACCAATCAAGTGCAGATTTTTTTTTCTTTAACACAACTAATGTCAACTAATAACTGTTGTCACCATCTGCATCCTTCATTTACTTAATCACTGTGATTTTTCTCTTCTCCACACTGACCTTCTTGTAGTCCTGCAGAACAGTGTGGATGTCTTTCAGCTCAGGGTGATCTGGCAGAAAGTAAATCTCATGGAGGTAGTCGTTGACTTCTTCCCTGGGGAATTAGGGAAATCAATGCTGTCAGAAATTCAGTGTAGATATACTCAAGTTCTATTTTTGAGGTTATAAAAATTAGAATTTCACTTAAATGGAAAGCGCTAGTTGAATCTTTACATTTGTGAGTGTTACCTGTTGTCCAGGATCAGGAAGCGGATAATAGCAGCAGTTTCTTTGGGCTGTAATGGGATCAGGGGGAGGAGTGCAACAATAACATGACTCAGTAGAGGGCCCAAGTGTGCCGGCTCCACGCTCCTCACAAAACACTCCCATGTCCTGTGCACACAGAAAGAAGGAATTATTACACAAAATCAGATGCAGGTGAAGGAGCTAATCACACAAATTTAGATACAAAAAAAAAGTTACATGTCAGTTTGACAGTATCAAGATATCACTGATGTTCATTTTTTGTTAAAGTGTGTGTGTGTGTGTACTGACTGGCAGCAGAGCAGGGGGAAGTCCTCTCTGTATCGGAGGCCTGTGCGGAGCGTTGTCATCATCTTTACTCTGACAGAGCTGATGTGTTTGGAACCCATGAGTCGCATTAGAGCCATCACACTCGTCAATGCCTGCACACAAAACAGACACTTTCACATTATACAAGCCAAGCAGAATCAATCTATTATGAAAGCATTTGGGGTTTTCTTGCTGTGAACAATGTTGACCTCAAACAGAAGCTCTGTGAACTCTCTCACTGAAACAATACATTCTTAAATATCAGTCATTAAGTCAGTTTTCCAGGATGGGATCACACACCAGCTTCTTGCGGTCCTTCTCTCCTGCACTGGAGCTGAGCAGCTGCATGTTGAAGAAGGCAAGGATCCCCAGCAGCTTCGGCTGGAGGTAGTCCGCCTGTCACACGAGAAGAAATACAGATGGAGCTGTTGTTTTACAAAATGTAAAATGCATGCAGGTTACTGTTGCTGTTATAATTTTACAGCACGTCAGGTGAGCACAAACCATAAAATTAATAAACAATAACAGTAAAAAACTACAGACTTCGCTACAGTACCATATTTAACTGTGACACATACCATGCGTTCTGGGGTGGTGATGTCTCTGGGACCCTGGTACGGATCATCGTTGGACGCAAAGGAAGCCAGGATTGCCAGACCATTGAACACCTACACAGAAATGTAAAACACACAAAAAAACTAAGTGGGCGAATCCATTACTAACATGCATGCACAACAAAAACACATCCTGAAAAATAGTGAATTTGCAGGAGAACTTGTGTTTATGCGTGTGTGGACCTGTTGGTAGTGTTCTCCGAGGCGCAGCAGCAGCTCGTTGTGAAGACCCTGGAAGTCTTGCCTTAGCAGAGAGCCCAGTTCAATCTCTGTCTCACTCTGGGAGAACATTAGAAAAACAAACATGAATCAGTCTGCTAACCTAATTATTTACAATGGAGAACAGTCATTTTAGCCATTTGCTTAATTCATCAGCGTTGGCAGTTGGCACAGGGTTGGGACTCACACTGCCAAAGTGTTATAATGCATGAGTAATTCTCTTGACTTTTGACCAACCTTAATATTAATTTCTTCCAGTTATAAAAATGAACTGGGGTAAGAGTGACCTTTAATGATGAAATCTGAATTATTTCTATTATTTATTGTTTCTAGTGAAGACAATTAGAGATTAATACCTGTAGGTAGTGGAAAGCTCTCTCTAGCTCCTCCTTGGTGCAGGAACAGACCAGATGGCTGAATATGTACTTGAAGTTGTTGATGAGGATCTCTCTTCTATTTGCCTTCAGCTCATTGGCCAGGGTACGGATGAGGGCAGAGCCTGTAGAGCTCGCCTTAGCTGCCAGGTAGGGCAGGAGCACCTGGAGGGTCCTCTGTATACACACAAGCAGGCAGCAGATTGAAAAAAATATTTTTCAAGAGTTTCCTGGCGAAGAAAATTTAAAAATAAGGAATTCAAAATAGCATTCATCAACATTCAAGTATGACATACAGTGAGGAAGCGGTGGAGGTCTGGAAAATCAAAAGCATGTGCAATCTGAGCCAGAATGTCCAGGGCCAACTCCCTCTGATTGGCTGATTCACTGCCCTGATCTGGTGTGCTCCGCAAGGCAGACGCATGACGTGAATGCAGTGACTCCACCAGGAACTAAACACATAGAAGGAAGAACTAATTTAAGTCAGTCTGTTTTTACATCTCTGAATCATACAAATGAATTAATCTCAATGCAGTTCAGTGCAACTATGAGGCGAGATCTTAAAAACAATGAACAGAACTGCTGGTGAAATACATTTCTCAAATTATTGTCCACCTACAAATATACACAAACACATATCATAACTTTCATATTATTTCATGTAAAACTAAAATATTAAAACACATGCTTATAGAGCCCAAATTCATTAAAGCAGAAATAAAGATGTTGTACCTGGCAGATAGGGTTCTTATACTGGCTGAAGAGGGTCTGAAGTTTAAGACCTTTGGCAGTGGCCAGGGCTCTGATCTGAGTGTAGGCAGCTACAGACACCGGGGACGACTTGGACAGCAGACAGTGGAGCAGCCGCAGCAGAGAGAACGACACCAAACTACCCTGAGATGCTCTGACAGGAGGGAGATGAGCAAATGTAACTAACTAAACAGGTATATATCACTAAAGTATGTAAGAATGAAAAATGTAATGTACAAGACAGGAAACATGCTGAAGAAGAACTTATATTTAAATTATGATAGTAATTTTGCTATGCTTAGTAAATGTACTTCTTTGATCCATGATGTTGAACAAATGAAGGTGTTTCTGAGTGATCACAAAACAGCTGGAGGTGCTGTTCTGTGCTGTGTATAAGGGTATAAGGGTTGTCTGTACCTGCCAATCTCTCCAGTGGTGAGGATGAGAGTGTTGCGCAGGTCGTCATCTCTGTTGACTTTAGCGTTGTTGAATGCCTCTTTAAGACGGGCAACCAGGAGCTGGGATGGCGGATAAAATTGAGATGTGCATTTTTTTGCTCAGTAATTAACGAACTGTTTCTTACAATAATACACTTATAATGAAAACGGGCATTTAGATGTTCGAGATATTGAGTCTAACCACTAGAACTGCTCACCTCACTCAGACAGCCCTGCTCTGAGTTTCTGTCAGTCTCTGTTAGCAGGAAACGCACTGACTGGCTAAAGCGTATTCTGACCACTGGATCTGAATCTTCCATGAGGCCAATCAGAGCACAGAGAACTGCCCTGGAGTCGCTGTCTCCACCAACCAGGTTCACGTGCTGGCAGAGGTGAGGCAGAGCTTCGAGGAAAGCTAAGAAAATAAATAAATAAATCATCCATAGGGATCAGAGCAATGTGCTGTATATTGAAGTAAATTTGGTATCTTTTAAGATCTGTGCATGTCGCAAAAGCTCATTATTGGGAAAAAAAAAAACATCAAACAAAAAATCCAAATACCTTGTTTTACTCTACTAGGAGCTTGCGGTCTGAGCAATTGTAGAAAGGGTTTGACAACAGTTGCTGTGAGGGATGGAAAAGTGTTCCCAGCATGCTCTGTTGTAAGGCTGACTCGGTGGCAGAGGATCTCAGGAAGGCGAGTGGACTCTGTGGGGGTGACACAGAGCTGGGAACGCTCTGACTGGATACAGCTTAGCTGACCGATGATCCTGGCTAGCTCCTTCTTCACCTGCTCTGAACTGTCCTCCAGCCTGGAACTGCAAATTGTAAAATGTAAAGAATGAACATGATGACAAAAGTCTGTGATTGTGCATATGCAGTTTATACATGTGCGTACAGCAGAGTAGTGCCGATGAGGTTGTGGTGTGCATTTCCCAGGTGGTGAAGAAGAAGGGGGAAGGCCTTAACTGCCGCCGCTCTCACCACCTCATCTGGGCTCTGCAACGTCTTGGAAAACACACACATGCGCCACGTCTCACACACACCACGACGCAGGAGGGCCAGCAGTGACACACAGCCTGCCTGGATCTCAGAGGCTGGAAAAATACACATAGCTCTGGGTCAAACATACATATTTTATAGCAATTGTAAAATGTTTTTAAAAAATATTTGGGCCCTGACTTCACAATAAGATGCAGGTAGCAGCTGCAGGTGACCACATACTCACAGTAACAGAAACTAAGTCTATCAGCAAAGGCAGGCAGCCAGGAGGGGAATCCTGATTTCTGATAGGCTGAGACAGACTTGTTCTCACACACCCAGGGAAGAGACAGTAAAGCACACACTCGCTGCTGGAGCCCGACATCACCGCGGCTGCTCACTGAACATATACACAAAGACAGATGGTGATCAAAATGCTGCATTCAAAAGGATGTGCTCTGGGGTTGATTTTAGCTTTATATTTCAGAGCAAAGCTTGTTTCTGTGAGTGTATATATATCCTTACTAGTCAGGTAGAGAATAGAGTCCAGGATCGCAACAGTAGTCTGGAGAGCAGACTGATAGAAGTTCTGGTTTGAAGTGGGTTGAGAACCTCCTTCTAACACTGACTGACAGCTCTTCAGGGCCCTGCCCAGAGTCTCAGTGGGCACCCAGAGAAGAGGAGAGGGACTGTCAACAAAGAGAAAGTTCAGTGAAAGAATGTCACAAATCTGCAATCAGCAAAGTAGGTATATTCTTGATAGAAGTAAGTATTGAAAGTAAGTATTTATGTGTGTAAGAAAGGAAAACAGTGTTTGAGAGCAAGAGTGACAGCATGAGTGAATGTTTGTGTATCACCTGGTGGGAGAAGAACAGAGGGCTGCTTGGTGGAGGATGAGGGCCAGACCATCCAGAGCAGAGAGAGTCTGTCTGGATTCAGGTTCGTCAGAGTTCAAAAACCTCAGCAGCTCCTCCAGCCGACTGTTCACCACAGCCCAAACCTCGCTGCGAACACGCATGTCCACCTCACTTAAGACACAGCGACATGTGATCATTTTAACACAAGAAATCTGTTTTACTGATTTATGTTACAGCTTTACTAGAAATTCCTACAAGCCATGTGACCAGAGGACCACTGGACTACTTCTATGATAGAATATAGTTGTGGCTGTTTGTGAACTCACGCTGATGATG
Source organism: Centropyge bicolor (assembly GCA_037975185.1). Lineage (NCBI taxonomy): Eukaryota > Metazoa > Chordata > Actinopteri > Pomacanthidae > Centropyge > Centropyge bicolor. The sequence continues at coordinate 61,191 of JBBMOC010000052.1, read as the reverse complement.
TTTTTGTTGTTTTGTTGACAGAACTAGTGGCAGATTTACAGGGTTTCTTGGCAGGAGTCTCTCCGTCTCCTGACTTCTGCATCACTACAGCAGTCTCTGCCTTCAGTGCAGCTCTGAGAAACCCCTCCGCACACTGCAAAACACAGGCACCACAGCCATTTAAAGATGGTGAGAGAGAAAACATGTGTAACATTAAGAGATAGATATTTTACAAAGAAACACAAAGAAGAGAATCATACTTCAGCTTGATTTTCCGTTCCTACGGTGCGTGCCAGCATCCTGCAGACCTCTGTGACTCGCTGCCTTCTTAACAACGCAGCACTTTCATAAACTATGGCAACAGATAGCAAGAAGCTGAACAGCAAGCATAGTGATTTAGCAACCTCTGTCCCCAACGTGACACCTGCCCCACCAAGAGTACAAACACACTCGAACATCTGTGAGAGATAGATGGGCTCAAAGTGTGAGTGAGAGACACCAGATTGAAACAAACAGCGAGTTAATTGTAGGAGCTCTCCTTCATAGGGATGTCCCTCATCCAAGTTTGTGTTTGCTGGGTGTGTGTCGATGGGTGTTTCCAGCAAATGAAGGTAGGCTGTGAAGAACTCGTGGCCCTGCGTCTCAGGAAATCCTCCCAGCTCAACCAGTCGCCTCAGCATCCTCATGGAGATCTTCCTCAGCCTGGTGTTGCCATTGGCCAGGAAGGAGCAAGCTGTCTCCCAGGCCACACTGACGTCTCGACAGGAGACAACTCCCCTCAGGGAGTCGGTTATGACACCGATGGTCACGGCAGTCAGCGACTCCAGGGCAGCAGGTGAGGACAGAACAAGGGGGGAGGGGGTGAGATATGAGGAGACACAAACAGGGGTGATGCTGAAGCAGTCGAGTGTTACGGGCCAGCGGCTCTGTGTGGGAATGCCCAAAGTGTGTCCATTTCCTGCCAGGGTGGCAATATGAGCGTAAAGGATGTTGCTAAGGTCCTGGGCCAAAGAAATGAGGTCCTGAGTGAGACGGCTACAGATGAATGGCGCCCTGGCTCTCAGAGTGTGAAGTAAAGAGCACAGCACAGCAGAGACCCGGCCGTGGATGACGTCACAGTCTGGAGCTGCTGCCACACGAAGCAAACGCACCACGACCCACTTACTAAAGTCTGAAACAAGGGAGCAATGAGGAGATGTTAGTGATGGAGAGGAAAATAGAGGCACAAAATAATAATGATGAATAATGAATTTGACATTTCAATTTGATTATTTAAAAGCATCTCATACCAGTACAGCTCTTTGTGGTGTCCGGGTACTCGGCAGGCTGGCAGGCAGGGTTGACGAACATCAGAGACGAGGACTTGATTATATGCTGCACAAAGTCCAGCAGCATCACACAGGCCGGCTCTGAACTGGATTTCTTATTCAGCCCAAGAGCAACTGGAAGACACGCGGATGAGAGATTAATTGATGTGACAAAATGATTTTTTTAATTTTCAGGCCTAAACGAATGAATCAAATAAATCTGTTAAGCAAAAAATCATTCTTTAATTGAACTGTCCATAAACATATCATCCTCCATTTTCAAGTATCAGATTTCAAACTTCCAACAATTAACCTCTTCAACTGCATACTTTATCGGGTCAATAAATATAGAGAGATTAAAACAAAAAAACAAAAAAAAACCCTTAAAATTCATTAGGATATTTAAAAAACTACATTAGCAAACGGGGAAACGTTGTCAAAAAAAGTCATAACCTTTGATAGACACATCTGCCTCCTGAACATTAAAGCTTCTATAGCTTTACCAAGCTGTTATTTACAACTGTACTGTGCTGTACCGTCAGGTCTTTCTTTTACTGTGTCCACTTCCTGTATGCGCTTGAGATTCCTGACTTACCGACATCCACATCCGTCAGTATCCTGTCAATGAACTGACAGAGGATCTGTCGAGGTTTCTGCACCGCCTGGTCGTACTCAGCCGCGCTGGCACTGCAGAAACAACAAGGTTTATTCATGAAAACATGGCACAGTGAAAGTTTTCATTAACTGAACTTAGCGTCTCATACATAAAGACAGACGGCTCAGTTCAAACTGAAGCACTTTCAGAGTCTGGCTAACAGGTTAGCTTAGCCAACTCACCTAGCTAGCTCCTGAAGAGCCGGTATCATCGCCGACATCTCGAGTCCTTCCATTTTTACAGTCGCTTGTGTTTTCTCTAGTTGAACAACTTCTTCCAAAACATAATTTAATAAGTTTTGTCGGGTGGTTTTATGCAGCGCATTTCAACACGTCCCATCCATCCTGTCAAGTCTTTCGAAAACTTTCGCTCCAAAATGACGTCGTTGTTTTGGTACGGCAGCCACAGAAGGTCAATACACCTGTAATTAAACTCGAACTGCACACAGCGTCCCCTGGCGATACATTTGTTTATTACTTACAGTAGGTTCTAGCTTTGGGTAAAAGTAGCAATACTAAAATGTCAAAATACTATATTACAAGTAAAAGTAATCTATTCTAAATCTAATTTATGTAAAAAAAAATAAATAAAAATAAAATAGTAATCAAAATAGCATATATTTGTATGTCCTTAAAGTAGAAGTATTCACTATGCATTAATTGATAAGATAATTCTTTATTGGTCTATGGGGGAAATTCGGGATTATACAGATTATAATTACTGAAAATACATTAATTTGCATCATTTTTATTTTGCATTTAGTTATATACTGCTGGTTAGCCTAACCTATGAAAACACATCATAATGTATTTGTTTATTTGATTTTGTCTTGAAAATCTGAATGTGCAAAGTAACTAAAATAAATCTGCTAAATTAAGATAATGATAAAGTAAAAGTATTTGTACTTGAGTAGGAAACTTAGGCCTAATTTCCTTTTAAATATTTTTAATTAAAAGACACTAAGGAAGGGCCAATTATTATTCTTCAGTCACTGCATCAATGACACATGGCTTCAGTTTATATTTTGGTGTATTAATATATGTTAGAATCTATCTGGTTTATAATAATAAAAAAAATAATGTATCCAGAGATAGCACACACATACAAGGGAGTTCAATACATTCAATAGATTATCTTTTTAATAATTAAATAGCAATATTCAATGCACAACATTTACAGACATAAGGGATGGGTGTGTATATGTATGATTCTACTTTTCCTTCTGTTGTATATCATTTCCTGGTCATATAGCAGAAAAAGTAAATAGATATAATGTCCTATTAAATATAATAGAGCAGAGAACAATTGTTCTATCAAATCACAGACAACAAACAAATGCAATGGCTTTGCTGAAGAGAAATGATTTCCAACTTTTCTTTTCATGAAAAGAATAATGGAAGGACAGATTGTATTGCTCTCTCTGGTGATCACAGCAAGGTCAAAGAAATTATGACGATAAGAAAAAAAATGGACAAAAAAGATGAAAAGCGCATAGAAACAAAATGCACATTGGTGGCTGGTTTCCAGGTGTTTTGTTCATGTCTGTTTCAGTGGTCGGTCTTTTTCACAGCGTAGCCCATGATGGAGGCGAACAGCGTCAGCACCATCTTGGGATTCACTTCCACCAGGTCGTCCGGCTGTGCGTAGACACGAGCACCAATCTTACGAGCCAATGAGATGGCGTATCTGGGAGAGGAAGAGGAAGAGAAAAAAATTAGGAGACGATGATTTAGTCCCAAATACAAAGATGTGGGAAGGTGGAAAAAAACTGCTGAGATTTTGTCTTTTACTTGGAGTTGTTGACTTTATCGGCATCCTTCATCACTCCTCTCTCTGCTTTCTTCACCATGTCCCACTTGACGGTACCAGGAGCAATCACGTCGATCAGATCAATCACTGGCAGGCTGGTGCTGATCAGTGTGTCCTGCAGAAAAGAGGGAAACGGCATCAAATACAAATGAAGTTTTGTGTTTACTCAAATAGGCCATGCAGTCATTTACACACACCTTGAAGCTGCTGATCTGTGTGTCCTTGCGTTTCTCACTCAAGGTGCTGTTGACCCAGTTGAGGATGACCTGATCTCCAACCTTTTCTCCATCGCCCAGATCAGACAAAACCCGCACTGAATACCTGAAGGATAACAAACAGGAAAATGGGTCTGTTTTTCCAAAAAAATATATTACATCAAGTGACACATCCCAAAGACCTAATGGGCGCATGTACCTCCTCATCAGCTGCCAGACCAGCGCCAGGGTGTGCATCTGACTCCCCTCGCTCAAGTTCTCTCCTCCGATGCCGACCAGAGAGAAATGAGCGAAGTGCCTGCCCAGATCCACAGCATAGTTACAATTCTCAAGCTATGAGAAGAAAAACAATCAATTTTACCTTTCAATCATAATGTTTTTTGTGCTTTTTATTTCTTTAACATGTGCATAGTACACACACCTTTTTCATATTGGCCCCCAGAACAGGATAAGGTGGGTTGTTGACTTTCTTCCAGTTAACATATACATCAATCTTTTCAAAAAGCTGCAGGATTATCAACCCATCACACAGGTCACTGTAGAGGACAAGACACAGAGTAAGTGAGGAGAATCGATACACCATCTCTACAGAGCTAGATTACATTAAATCAATTTTAACGTACCTGTACAGGTGGTTGACATATGGAGAGACGCCCAGAGAGTTCATCCAGTTTCGGAATGTTTTCTCCTCATTGGTCTCAGCTAGAAAGACATAAAGACATGATAAACATTAGCTTCTCTACCGGCCGTTCCCATGCTGTCAGCTGACAGGAATGCTTTAGGTTCAGCTATAGCTCACATAAAGTAAATATAGATTTATGGTTGCCATAACTTGTCACACCCTGTAACATTTATTGTCTTGGATTTTTCAGTGATCTATGACCTGTGTGTCTATAGTTTGATCAGTAAGCTCCCATTATTTTACACATGCTCTGTGTGCGTGTGTGTGTGTGGGCTGATAGAAAAGCAATGAGCGGCCTCGGCCATGCGATGAAGCAGCTGAACCTGTGTCTCACCCTCTATGTGTGCACTGTCGATGCCGTTGATGTGAACTCTCTGCAGGGCAGGATGCATGTTGAACAGGTTGGCTACAAAGGCCAAGTTGAGTTTGTTGTTTCCAGACACGACGTCATGAGGAGAAACAAACTGTCTGCAGTCCAGTTTGGCCGCCTGTTGCAGCATCAGCTCAGCCCTTTGCTCCAAATTACGCTCCTTCACAATAGGAAAGTCATCACATTTAGTATGAATAATATTACATCTTAGATCAAATGATGTTTCTGTTTCGCAACATCCACTGTCACATTTTCCACATATCAGTTTCTCAATGTGATAAAAAACCTAAACAGAAACAGGGTGACTCACATTGAGGCCGCTCATGTCAATTTTGACGCTCGTTCTGGAGTCTTTCTCTACGTGGAGAGCAATCTGGTCCAACAGGTAAAAATAGGCCCGCGAGTCCTATAGGGTACAAGAAGGAGTTACACTCATGTTTGTGTAATTATGTGAGTGTGTGTGTTTATGTTTTCTGAAGAAGACCTTAATATCTTCACTGAAGTTCCTGATAGTCTTTGTTCCAGCGTTCTCCAGATGATGGTTGACCCAGCGCAGCAGCATCTCCTCAGGGGAGAGAGACAACAGACGGTCCACATTCTCCCCATCTGACAGGAGGCCGATCAGACCTGAAGACACACGGCAGAACGTTAAGATCAAATGTTCAGTGACATTATTTACTGAATCTGTTTGGGCACAGGAAGGGAAGATCAACCACCTTTCACTATCAGCTTCTCAAAATTGCCTATCTTGTATGAAAAGGTTGTTGAAAAGTAGCACATGACAAACCCCTCACACATCCTTCCACTGTGCCTACTGTAGGCCCTGATCTAACCTTTCTACCTCTGAAGTCCTTCCCAACATAGAATAGCACTATGTCTCAAGTGGGCAAGGGTTTCTCATTTTAACCCTTGCACCTGAAAGTTATACAAGTAAAGAAAGGGGAGAAAACAATCGCTAGAGTTCAAGCAACGCAATCTGTGAGTGTCTTTGATTGCCAATTAAAAAGTAAAGAAAGAAAAAAGATTTATTTGGCCCTAACTTCAAACTTATCACATTTATAACATGAACCTTATTCCAAGTAGATGAATCGTTTAACCGTGAGGTTAGTGTGTGTGTGCTCTGACCTTCGTTCTTGCTGATTTCTATATCAGCGAACAGGCCGACCTTGATAATCTGCCAGAGCAGTCCTAGGACCAGATGGGGTTTCCCTGCCATCAGATCATGGGCATCAATGTTCACCACTGTGCAGCCGATCGCCGAGGCTGAGTTCAGAGCCAGGACCAGATTCTCCTACAAATGCAAATGAATTTTTGCATTAAAATGTTTTGCTCAAAGTCAGTGATTCTACAGCCAAATAGCAAATAATAACTAACTTATTAGAAAGCACCCTCATCTCGCTTCTTACTGAAGATGGATGCATGAATATGTAAGAAATAAAAATGCACATGTTTGAGACAATGAGTTTCTTCTTCTCTACAGAGGAGGCAACTACAGAATCAAAAGCGATATAAACCAGAAAAAAGAGGAAGCATGCAGTAAAAAGTTAATATATTACAAGATGTTTTTGCACAGTCCACATATTTTCTCCTAAAGATCCACACCTGAAACTGTTAATGTCTTAGATGACTTCCCTATATGTGGCACTAGAATTTATTACAACAGCCACAGTAATTGTTTGACATATTCCCCTAAATGTTCCCTTGCACACCTGATTATATGTGTGCCTGTAAAAACTACTACTCACTGTCATTTTGAAGGTGGCAAGTTTCTTGGTGTTGATGACTCTTTCATCAATTGTGTCAGGCTGAGACTGGTTGATCATTTTGCTGAAAGAGAACAATGAGTGGGTGAAAAATCAACTTCACTAGAATGAACCGCTCTAGAAAGTACAATAAAGTAATATCTTTGCTGTCATTGTCACATTTACAGAGACTGTAAGTTTGAATCAAACCATTTATCATTCACATTTAAAGAGCTTTCTATTTTTATTTAGGAATTATGGGAATCAATAAATTAGAAGTGAAAGGATATTTGAGATAACAATGATTTGAGGGTTTGTTCTCAGAAACCAACCAGATTGAACTTACTTGTTAACCTGACAAATTTATGAAACACAGAATATGGATGTGATTGCAATTAATCATGGGTATATACGTGTCTGTGTGTGTGTGTTTGTGTGTTACCATAGCAGGATGCCATCACGGACAGAGGTGAACAGGCTTTCATCGTCGGGGTTCATGGGCAGCAAATGTTGGCAGTCTTGATCGTTGGCCAAAGCTTTGTTGATCCAGTTGACGAATGCCACCTTCTCCTCATCTAAACACACACAAACACACACATTGATTAGTTTCTCAGTAGATTTGCACATGGACAGGACTATTTGTTATTGATTAATTGTAATTCTTAATTCTTAACATTTGCTGATTCCAGCTGCCAGGATTTGCTGATTTTTGTTGTTTTATATAATATTAAATTGGAAATCCATGTATCATATCATTGGTCAAACAAAACAGGTAATTTGCAGCAGACATTTCTCACTATTTCTGAAGTCTAATAGGCACAACACCATACAGACAAAGGAAGCATTTTAAGATTTAATAAATGTATTTGAGAAGATTTTTTTTTATATCATTAGAACTGTGTTTTACTATATTATCATTATTATCTGTATTATAATCTGTAATCTACTTATTTGTGCCCATAGGAGACAACTACAACTACATTATGCTGGGCTATAAATCATTAATTAATTGCTAACTGCTAATGAATTATAATAGCAGGGCTCAAAGTACACAGATTATTCATTAGTTTTGCAGAGCAGAATTGCTTCATATGCTATTATTCATCTGATCCTAAATTTGCCCAACTTATTATCTGCAGTTACATTTGAGTTGCAGAATCCCAGCTTCCAAATTTCTGAAAATACCTGGCAATGTTTGAAAAGGCCATATGGCCTTTTAATTGCACTGTTCAGAAGGTGTTACAAAAAATCTCTCCATCCGTCCTCTGCATTTTTCAGAGTCACGATTTACTCTTCGCCAAGATCACAGCTATCACAACGTGGAAGGTACCGTGTTTTGTAACAGCGATCAAAATAATGCGTGCAATAAAGAGTGATAAAAATGTTTGCGGTGGCAATAAAGCTGAAAATCACGATCAGGTCACAGGGGCGATGAGTCACAGAGCATGATGTAACACCTGTGTTACCTTTATTTGCCTTAAGAAAAGAGACATGGCAAATGTGCAACAGACAGAATATTTTTTTCTACATAGAGGATACTTGTTAATTTTAATGTTAATGTAAGAAAGGTTCAAACTAATCATGCACATAAATACTGCATACTCTCTCTCACCAGAGTAGGAGTGCTGCGTTCCCACAACAGAGTTCTCCGACATTCCTCCGAAGGAGCGGATCCCATCTCTCCTTGAGACAGTTTTTCTGAAGGTCTCACTGAACTCCTTGCTCTTCAGCTCTTGATAGATCTGAACATGGGCCAGTTGTGTTACTGCCTGGTTGGACGACTAAACTCACATATTAGCACACACAATATTGCAGCAACACTCACAGAAACAAATTCCTCAAAGCTGATCTTGTCGTCCTTGTTGGTGTCTCCGGAGATGAAGGTCTCGACAATCTCTCGCACCTTGTACCCCGGCAGGGAGAAACTGGCCTCTCTGAAGAGCTCCTGCAGCTCCCAGTCGCTCACATAGCCGCTGTTATCAATATCTGAACACAGACAGACACAGATACAGAGATAACGATCTGAAACTGATGAGCTCAGTATTTATTGGTAAATACTGCACAGAGATGATAAAAGCAAGGACAAATAAAGGTTTGGTAATTTCAGAATAATTTCCTGTAATTTGGCTCTGATTACAGGAAGAATGAAAACTGCTAATATTCAAATATTCATTCCCTGTTCATTTATAATTGTAAACTTTGGTGTTGAATCATATCCATAGTTTGTGATTCATGGTCTCTGAGTACTGTGATGTGGTGGTGATTCTGTGGTCGACATTGATGAAAACACTCATGATGTTTAAACTCCACTGAAATGACCATTAGTTCAAAGCTTCAAAACTTCAGTGTTTCTCTATCTCATTTTTCCACATCTCTGCTCAACAAATACTAGGTATGATCATAAAATGTCACACGTGAGTTCACAAGTTCACCTTAAATCACACATTAAATGATGTCATACTGAGATTTTCATGCTCACAACATCTTAATTATATTCTGACATCACCCTCTGGTCACTTTATATATACTTTTATTATATTTACTTGACCACAACTGCTGCAGATCAAATGCTACAAATAATTGCAAGTAATTCCGCTGGAAGTAAAGTAAACACTGTCTCCATTTCACCAACAACTACAGGGTAAATAGTCAGTTATTTTGCATGAATTTACATTAGCTTGGAACAATAAAATAAAATGTTACACGTGATTTCAAACTGGACAAAATCTCACCCCTTTCACTTTGATAAGCCTTGTTGATATTGCTTGCCAGCATCTTTTTGTAATTACGCACTCATTATGATAAACGGATCAAACCTGGCTGTGTCTTGTTATTATGCCTGAAAATACCTCCCACATGAAGGACGTACACTCAACAACCCCGGCAATTAAAATCTCTTACATAAGAGTCGTACTTTATGGCCGGCTGTAAAATTCTTACTTTGGTCAGAATCTCCTGTCAACACAATTGCAGAGTCATGTTACGTGTGTGTGTGTGTATGTGTGTGTGTGTGTGTGTGTGTAAAACTGACCAATTTTATCAAAGGCCTCTCTGAGATCTTCCAGATCCTCTCGAGAAATCTGTGTTACGCGATGCTCCATGGTCTCTTATGGTTTGTATATCTGAGACACACACACACACACAGAATTTTGGATCATAGTAGACACAAAGTAGAAGCTGATCATAAAGATTGAGCAATATGTTAACTCAACAAGGAAGCAACGTTGGAAAGTTACTGAGTACATTTACATGTGCTGTACACAGTTATGAGGTACTTGTACTTGATTATTTCCATTTTGTGCCACTTTATATTTCTATTGTTTCAGAGGCAAATATTGTACATTTCACTCCACTACATTTGTCTGACAGCTGCAGTTACTAATTGCTTTTCAGAATAAGATTTCACATAAGCAAAACACAAGATAAACCTGCACACACAGGAACTTAAGATGTTTCCTCTCCCATTAATGATCTCACAACCTGGTAGATTTATCTCGAGCACTGACAACTGTAGATTAATGCTGTGTTAATGCAATGCAACGAAAGATAAGATAAGATGAAATGATATTCCTTTGTTAGTGCCACAATGGGGATATATAACACTTTATCAGTCACAGGGCAGAAGGAGTACTTTGATACTTTAAATACTTTACTGCCTAATAGGTCTGTACTTTCACTACAGTAGGATTATGAATGCAAGGCTTTTACTTGCAACAGTATATTTTTGTACTCGTACTCTGATAAAGTACTTGAAGTTTTTTTTTTGATGCAGCAAACACATTTACTTAGATGTAGAGATTTCCAATCATTCAACCTCAGAAACAAAAGTTTGACGAGAGACATTGGAGTGATTGAAGAACAGCTCTGACATTTCATCACTCTGCAACAACTATTCACACACCTCAGCTTTCCCACAAACCCCCTCAGGTGTTAACTTTTTACAATAGAAGTTCTTTGCTTAAGGTGACGATAAAGGAAAGTCAACATGACAGAGACTGAAGACAGTACCTTCATAAGAGTCTGTGTGTTTCCTGTTTGCCCTGCCTTGAGTTATAAGCCTCTCGGTGTGGATCCCGTGGCTGCAGGAGTCGAGTCTTCCAGAGCTCTGCAAGGCTTCAGACCAGGGCAGAGCGGAAGCTGGATCCTGGAGAGTCTGGAGTGCTGGTTATCTCGTTTAGGAGGAGTCAGTCAGGGGAGGCACAGAGTGGACCTTTGGCCTGCCTGGACCCTGGGACAGGCGTCATCTGACAGTTAACATTTAACACCTCAGCTGTGTCATCATCTTATTGTCTGTAGACAGAGGGCGGCAGTTAAAGGCACCTACAAATGAGAGAGTGTGACAAGTTGGCTCTAAAATGGGTGGATAAGAGAGGAAGGTAGGAAAGAAAGATAAAAGCTACAATCAAAGAAGTAAATTAATCTTAAAAAGACTTTAAAAAAAACTTAAAAAGAAAAACTCAAGTAAGGTCAATTAAATAATATGATAAAACACACTAAGAAATATATCCATATGCATCAATGCGATGGATGAAGGAGTGTTTTTAGTATCGTGCTGTACTTTGTCACACGCTCACTTTTGCATGTTTAAAACATGAGACCTGTGTTTGTCTGCATAGTTCACCACACAATGCCTTGTAACCCGAGGCACTGAGCCAACTGCATCACTTAGATTAAACTGCCCCACTTTACAGCAACACAGCCACTTTTCTGCAGCGCTCACTCCAACACACAGCAATGCATCAAAACCATAGCAAATCACAATTTTGTTTTCTTGTCTGTGTGCCTCTTTTCTGCATAATTCAGTGTTTGACCTGTATGTTTAGGCTAATAAAGGCTAGTTGTGCAGCAAAGGTCACCTGTCTTTGAGAACTGTCAAACTTGTGAAGAAACAACAGAAGTAAGGAGCTTACATTCAGTCCCAGGCTGAAGGGTTTAGTCCAAAGCAGGGCCTATCCAAAGTAATAAATCAGATTGTTGCCGACCCAGAATCAGTTCTAGACCTTTTTCCTCCTTGTTCTCCTTTCCTAGCGCCTCCTGTTCACTTACCTCCTTTTCCTTTAACCCCTTTCACTCTCTCCTTACCTCCTTCTTTCCTTCACCTCCTCTCTTTTCAATTCTACAGCTGCTCAAAAAAGTCCCGTAATCAAGCTGAGAGCAAGACACAAGACTGTGCAAAATGTCTCCCTCTTGGCTCAGACAAACAGACTGAAGACATTTTTATACCTGTTCACTACAAAGTCACAGGGAATCTAACTTTTACATCTGACTCCACACAGCTCCAGCTCCAGCTCTCTATCTTCCCTTCAGGTCTTTCTTCCTCAGACACCTGATCGGCCCAGTTTCACTCTGTGTCTCTGAGGTGCTCTCCGGTTACCCTCTCCTCCTAATCGCCGGTCTCAGGTAAGCGCTGAACCTCCGGCCCTCGGTGCACCAGGTTGTGGTCCCTGAGCAAGGATCAGTTGTTTGTGTAAAAGTGTAACAGCCGGCCAAAGACTTTCTCATAAGCCTTCTGCATTATTCATTAGCACCTTAGAGCTCATGCGCAGGAAGGAACATATAGGACACACACAAGCAGAACATAAAAGAGCCTAAATAGTCTTAGTTAATAGACTTGACTTTTAATTTAAATGATCATGAATTACTTTTCAGTACTAATGCACATAAATATAGACATGGTGCTGTTAAGACTTAGTCCAGGACAGAACTCAGTCAAGTCCAAGTTTAAGTCATTGTCATTAGCAGTTAGCAGATTGCACAGTGATGGATGTTATGCATATGACCCAGGAAGAAATGATTGCTTTGATCTTGAAGTCCTGATCTCACATTTAGCCTCTATGACTCAACTCGAACTTCTGGTGAAGAGCATGAGTTTGCACTGTTTGCACTGCAGCTCAGCAAGGAAACATTGTCTGTACTAAAGTAACTGTAACATGGGTTGCACACTTTGTCTTTCATCTTTCCTCATAAATATTTCATGTAGTAAAAGCTGTGTGTGAGATGGAACAGTTTCCATCTCTACACCTGCATGTCCATGTTTGATGCTTCATATAGCTGTAATGTGAAGCCTGGACCACCAGGAGGCAGTGCTGACTCGAGCTGATGGACCAAAGAGGATCTTCCTGTTTTCTTAGAAGAGTAGACCACTTACTTGTAATAGTAATAGTAATAGTACCACAGTGAGTGAGTAAAAGTCCTACATTCAAAATTCTCAAAACACGCATGAATTTTCAAAATCTACTTTAAAAAATGTATAGTATGGAGAGCAAATGTTCTCATTATTTGGCTAGAATAGCCTGTGTCAATGTTGTAGTGTATACTTTGAAAACTTAATTAATATCACTGATCTGCTTAAGGAAGGTTTATGTGTGGTTGAGGTAGAAATAATTTCAACTATTTTACACTGCTGAGCGGTTTGGATGAATTTAGTGCATAACAATAATTGTATCAAATTATGCTCAGATTTAGATTTAGATTATCAATAGAAAACATGATCAACACAGATGATGGTTTATAGATTAGACTAAGCAGCAGTAGTGTAAATATTAGCCCCACCTTTACAAAATGATGCTTATACGTGCATCAATAATTATAATTCAGTAATATATGTATTATTCTTGCAGTACTTTCAGTTTTGGTTAACTCAGAATATTTTGACGCTATATATATATATATATACACATATAAAATAGCATCCATATAATACATTACTTTCACTTGTAACAGAGTATTTAAACTCCAAAATGTTTGTGTTTGCAGTATAATTTTTCGAAAAACAAGAGAATAATTAAGTGATCACGTAAAACTAGAAATGACAAAATGAATATATAAATGAAGATTAAAAAAACAAACAAACAAACAAACAAAAATAAATAAAAAAACAAACGCAGGGGGGCGTGTCAGCTGTCACTGGTCACATGACCCGGAAAATGTGGGGCTTCATTCCTGTGCTGGACTGTTCCCAGCTGCTGAAGCTCTGCCCTTCGCAGTTCAAACCCTCCGTCTGCCCCATCAGGACCCTCAGGCCCGGGCCGGACCCTCCTCACACCGCCATGTCAGGTAAGACCCCCCGGGGCTTCGCCGTCGCCCGACGCCGCCTCGGTGACACCGGAGCCCCGCCGGAGCGGACCGGACCGGGGCTGCGCCACCTGCTGCCCGAACACCGACCATTTATGACAGGCTGCAGAAAACAGCAGCTGTCAAAGTCACAGCTGCTCCAGCAGAGACTGAGGGTTAATATCGGTGCGTTTGTCACTGACAGGATGTGAAATGTTTGATTCGATGAGTTTCTGCAGCGGTTGGAGCAAAATAAAGCTGCTGATCAACAAAAAGTGAGACAACATCCGGTTATTTATTTCAAAGTTAAACCTGTTTTCAGTGCAACCAGTACTGAGGAACACACGATAAAAAGGATTTAGATTTTTCTCATTTTATCTTTGCATTATCTATAATAAGAGTTTTGGTCGTAGATACTAAATTTCTGAGGCTGAAAATGATATTTGAGAGTTTAAAAATCAAATAGTGAACATATAAAAACATTTTTGATAATCATACCTCAAGTATGAATTAACAAAACTGTGGCAAAGATATTATTTTATAGTTGTCTTTTTTTCCCCCAAATTAGCGCCAACATTTCAAGAATTTCTCTATTCAATCTCGGCAACATTGACAGAGGTAAATATATCATAATTTTTATATAAATATCCAATACGATATAATCTAACAAGATAATAATGGTCTAATTGTAGTGTTGAGGTCTGATTTGTATGAACACATCCACAGTGAAGTCAAAGTGGAAGTTCAGATTGTGACATTTCACATCCCGGTGTCACAAAGTGGGCAAGTTGAAATTACTTACACTGCTTTACCAACATTGGTGATTTCTCCATGTACAGTAAATCGTAGTTGGCATCTTAGCACAAAGACCGAAAACAAGCTGCAGCTTCATATTTACAGATAGTGACATGATAGTGATATTAATTTTCTTGTCTGACTCTAAAAGCAAAAATAAGTGTAGTTCCCAAAATTTTGAACTGTTCCTTTAAGTCTACACCTGCATTATTACATAATAGTGATGCTTGTTCTTGTAGAGGAGCCCTGAATTAACATCTAGCTTCATGAACTTTCTTTTATTTAATATTACCTTTAGTTGGTGCAAATTTCCAAAAATATTCATTCTTAATTAAACTATATATTAGAGTTGAAAGGATTAACTGATTAATTGAGTCTATTGCCAGAAAAATGCCAAACATTAACTGGTTCTGACCTTTCCTATGTCAATAATTGCTGGTTTCTGAGCATCTGACCTCTGGCCTCTTGGACTCAAATGTGATCAGTATTATCTAAACCAAATGATTAATTGACAAAACAATCAGCGGATAAATTGATAATGAAATTGATAGTTGCAGGTTAATTATCAACACATGCACAATGGGAGAAACAGTGAGAGCAATGTAGCCTCCTAAAGGTTCATCAGGCACAAACACATATCACTAAACTGTTTTTTTTTTTTTTCACTTTAATTTTGTGCACACCTGTTAAAAAAAGTTCAGTCATATAGATATTTAATATCTCAATCCTGCCCCAGTGCTTTTAATTTTATTTTATTCCATAGCTGATGTGTGCTTTTATTTTTGAAAGAAGATGCTATTAACTTCCTGGGTTAATATGAGGTCTCTGATTAACTTGACTTGTCAGTGTGTACGTGCTCTTCAGTGTGAGGCCTTTTTTTTTCTAATACTATAAAAGGCTCATAGTGCTGCTCCATAGATAGTGTTTTACTATTTATGTGAACCCTAGAAAAAAAAAACAGAAAAGGTCTCTCGATAATAAACAGATGACATAACAGCAGCTTTGTGACAGAGAGCATCATATTAACAGGAAATTGCAAACAGAACACAATGGTTATCTGTTCTTAAAGGCACAATAGGCAACATTTCACATTCAAATATCAGGTAATGACTCGATCTATGTTATGTGTTTTGTTGAGTTGTGTACTTATCCTTAATATTTCCACCAATGTTCAAACTTAGAAGTCCATAATTCTAATCAAGGTAACATATCATTTGGTCGCCTGTCAGTGGCGACACAGGAAGATGATGCATGTGAGAGTCAGGAAGTTTGCGGACATGACTAAACAAAAGGTGAATCAAACTTGAGCACATGACCTCGTCGGTGAACATTTCTACCTCAGTCATGACCTGTTTTATACAGTCAGTGGTCATTACTGAGACATTTGGCTTCACAATGAAGACAAGAACTCCCATGATCCCACGGTACTTCACAACATCATCAAGCTATGTCTTTTTTTTTGAGAGACCATAGCGGCAGAAACCACATAATGGACACTTAACATGCATCTGTAGACATTTCTTTGCATACAACAGTACATTTAAAATTAGAATACGAATAAATGTATCTTTCCCAATATTATTTATGAATTTCCTCCAACATATTGATTAAGATTCTAAACCGGTTCACCCGTATGTGTTATTCATGAATACACTATCTGTGCTCAGAAGTTTGAAACCTGTCAGACCTAGAGGTGTGTAAGTCATATGGTTATATGTCTCCACAGATCGCTGCGTGGGAACACCACACCTGCTTCCTGTATGGCCTTGTTGGTCAAGTCTAGACATATTTGTAAAGCACATTTCATACATGGGCAAACTCAAAGTGCTTCACAGTAAAATAGAAAACATGAAACAACTGAGATAGATATAAATGCTTCACATAAAAAGTAGATCTTTATAAACCCACAGTGAGATAGGCCTTTCACTCTTTCATAGTCACTTTATAGTTCCTTGAAGCAGATCTTAGCAGACAGATCATACAACGCTGCCTCTCTGATCAGGTTTCCCAGAAGTCCCTTGCAACACACTCTGGGTTTGATGAGTACTATGTGCTGGCTCTGGGCCGACTTTCGCTCAAGTGACAACACGCTGTGCCCCCTGCTGCTTTTAATGCATGCAAGTTTTATTTATTGTTGTTCAGTTTTTATGTTTTTGTCGTGTTGTTTCAGTTTTAGCCATGTGAAGCTCTTTGGCTTGCAAAATGGGAACAAGTGCATTGATTCAATGCTGTTTACTGTCGAATTAAGAGGCACAGGCTGCAGTGGTTTAAATGTCAATTCTGTGGTGGAAAATACACAAAATGTTGCTTTTATTACTGCTTTATATTTGAGGAGGTTTACTCACTTTAGGAGTAAATATAATTCGTTTCAATTTCGCCAATAAAATTGAAATTGAAATATAATGCTGGACTGTATCTTTTGAGGAAATAAACAAAGAAAGATATATTTACATAACTGATGTCATTTTGTTTATCTTAATCACCAGCACGATTAATAGGTCATCCATTACTTTAACATTATATCACAGAGTAGAAGCCTCACAACAAAAGCAGTGTGTGTGAGAGTAGGGGAAGCACCAGGAGTGAAGGTTTTCATTAACCTCGTCCGACTGGTGTCAATCAACATATTAATAACCCTGGTCTTTGTGAGCAAGTCCATGCTCGGTTTGATAAGCAGAGTTTGGCTGTATCTCATTGTCAGCAGCAGTTTTTTACTGGAGTGAAACCTGAGTAAAAGCATGTTGTCACACTTTATATTAGTTAACAGTTAATGATCATGTTTGCCTTCAAAAATCTAATAAAACTGATTTCTGTAACAAACATTTTCTTGACAAACTAAATTCTTTATAGAAACAATCCATTATATGTGTTATTAGCAGATATTCACATTGAATAATAATTTGTTTTCTGATAATTATGGTTACCATTACATCTGTTTTTAAGCTATTAAGAGACTTTAAAGGGAGATAAATGGCAGCTCATTTTTTGTCCTGGGGCTGAAAAGGTTTAAGACATGAAGTGATGACACGAATGATAACATGCCAGTCATGTGGCTGATGAGTATGCATTTCTCCAAACAGACCAAGCTTTTGTCACGTTGGCCACAAACGACAGCTACGCCAAGGGAGCCATGGTTCTCGGCCAGTCGTTACGAAACCACAGCACAACCAGGAACTTGGTGGCGCTCATAGGACCTCATGTTACAGAACATTGCAGGTAACACATGTCGGTGATGCCGGGTGAAAAAATGTCAACTCATCACACACACACTGACACTAGTCTTTCTGTGTGTTGCAGAGAAGCACTAGGCTCCATTTTTGATGAGGTGTGTGTGGTGGACGTTATGGACTCGGGCGACGTGGCTCATCTGTCCCTGATGAAACGTCCGGACCTGGGAGTGACCTTCACCAAACTGCACTGCTGGACTCTCACACAATACAGCAAGTGTGTGTTCCTGGACGCAGACACACTGGTGAGAAACCAGCCTGACAACAGCAGAAAGCACGGACAGTGGAAATGAACATTTTTGCTCTTCCAACTAATTGTCCATTGATAACAACATGTATCAGTCTATGTTTTATGAATTTTTTCATGTCATCTATTATAAAAATGATTTCGTTAGATTTTTTTCCATGCACTGATAAAAAGACAACTGGTATTGTTTCTGTTACATTTTTGCCTTCTGCATTTTTCAGCAAATTACTATTATGGAAACACGGCAGATAAAACTCACCATGTCTGAGTGAGTAACATTTCTTTTTAATGCATTCAGGTGCTGTCAAATATAGATGAACTCTTTGAGAGAGAGGAACTCTCTGCGGCACCAGATCCTGGTTGGCCAGACTGTTTCAACTCTGGGGTGTTTGTCTTCAGGCCGTCCAATGAGACGCATGAGAAGCTGCTCGCGTTCTGCAGCGAAAACGGCAGCTTCGACGGTGAGTGTTTTTATCTCCTTTTCTGTCCCTCAAAGGCTCATCTGAACATAATCTAAAGAGACGAGAGGAAATAGTGAAGGCAGACAAATATCTGATATCTAACAGTTACTGAGAAAACTAAACATAGAAAAATGAAGACAGTGGGTTCTTACTGTACTGATCTGTGCACCATGAATATTCAGTGTGTTGGCCTTCTTGTATTTGCTATTTAGATTAACTTAACACAAAGTATAGATTAGGCTGATCTTTTTTTAAGGTATTTGAGAAACAAAATTTATGCAAATTACTCAGGGGATATTATCATAATTCATCCTGAGGGGTACACACATGTATATCAGATTTCATGGTGTGAAAATATTTGTATTTTGCATGAAAAGGTGGACAGTTTTTGAAGCCAGCATTTTGAGCTCATTAGTCAGAACCCTTGGTACCAGGTCATCAATGCTCTGTCCTGAAAAACACCAGAAGAGATAAAAAACAGCACGAGAGGTTGGACAGAGCTTATCTAAATGAGCAAATTCTTGAGTATATGACTATTTTCAACTATTTGTTTATGAGCCCTGGTTGTCATTGGACACTGTGAACAAGTACAAGACAGCACCAAACATTCTCTCTGTGGCTCCAATGTTTGGAGCTAAATAATAATAATCTCCAGAAGTTCTTGCAATGCCTCCCTCTGAACACACACACACACATACATATCCAGCATGTCCTAATCTTAACCCTGACTTGGCCTGACCTCGTCCTCCCAGCTCACCCCTGCTCTTTGTCTGCTTTGAACAGTGTGTCACACTTACGTCCACCATCTGTTTCTGAGTGTGTGGATTATTTCACCGCATGCTGTCATTCACTGTGTGCAGCATCTTCTCACGACGTTGTCAACACGTTTTCAGGTTCTATTTATACTTGTCAGAAAGGACTCAGTCTGAGGGAATGTCCGGTATGTGTGTGTACAGCATTGACCATTCAGTGTCTGTCTGGATTTCAGTAGCTGGAGAACAGAGGCCAAATATGGTCAGTGGATCAAAAGTTCTTTTAGAAGTTCACTAAAATAACTTTCATCTCATTCATTAGCTTGTTTCTCCCTCGTCTTCCATCAGAGCAAAAACGCAGAATCATTCTCACATGATTGTTTCTGTCCTGAATGTGGGTTAGTGTGTGTTCACGTGCCAAACCAGAGCTCCCAGTTATCTCTCACTTCAGCCAGAAAAATTGGGTCTCAAACTACAATTCTGAATGTATTTTTGTGTTTCCATGTCTGCAGGTGGAGATCAGGGGGTTCTCAACAGTTTCTTTAACACCTGGGCGACGGCAGATATTTCCAAACACCTTCCCTTCATCTACAACCTCAGCAGCATCGCCATTTACTCCTACCTGCCAGCTTTCAAACAGTTAGTACACACACACACACAAACACAAACAACAAAAGCACCCAGCGTTTCTTCATGCGTTTTTCTGTGGCCGACTTATTGCCCTGATTCTGTAGCTTTCCTTGTGAAACTTCAGGGTGTTCAGTTGTGTTAGGAGACATAAAGCTTATCCAAGGTCAGTTCAAAGGTTGTGTATTTGTGTGAGTGTGTGTGGTTTGGTGTTGAGTTACAAGAAGCTGCTGAAACTTAGGAGAAGCACAACACACATTCCGCTTCAAGAACACAGGAGCCACACTTGTATACTTGATTTATTTACTGTATTATAATCTGTTGTTTCACTGAGAATGAGAGGGAAATTTCAACATGGCGACATCACTAGAAAGAAGTCAGATGGGGAAAGAAACCCAAGATGGCACATGGTCAGGTTTTAAACAAATCCTGAGATTAGCTGTAATATATTTGGATGAGAAAATAAGAGGTGGATGACAGTTTACGGAACGATTGCCTGGTTCAGATTTATCATACTTCCTGTAATTGTGTGCAGATTTGCTTCTGTGCATTGAGAGATTATTACAGACAATTGTCTCACATTGAAAATAGCAGTTTGCATGTTGCAGATTCGGTGATCCCTATCTCTCATGCTCCTTCCTGCCGTCTTACGTCCTCTTTGCCTGCTTTCACAGGTACGGCCATGGCGCCAAGGTGGTGCACTTCCTGGGCAAGGTGAAGCCGTGGAACCACTCCTATGACGCTCAGAGGGGAGAGGTCAGAGGCCACTCATCGTCCCCTGAGCCGGGCCAGCTGCACCCTGACTACCTGCTCATGTGGTGGCAGCTGTACGCCAAAACTGTGGTGCCTTTACTGCAGCAGGCCTACGGGGACACTCCCTTCAGCAGTGGCTTCATCGAGGCGAGCAAGGACGTACGTTAGCACTCGTAGATGTGTCGAAACATAAACGAGGATGACTGTGATTGTGTGTTTAGCCTGTTGCATAATCGTTCTCCTGACTGTGTCGAAACCTCTAATTACATGGTGATTTTTTTTCCTCTGGATGTATTTAAAATCTATGATAATTACCAAGTGGTGAAAGCACCACAAATTGTTTTTTTTTGACTCCACATAAAAATGCTGGCTAGTTTTAGTCGTCACAGTAACAAGGAAAAGTCGATTGGTTCCACATTCCTCAAAACCAATGTTGCCAAAATTTGTGTTCGTTGCTGGTATTTCCAGTCCTCTCAGTCGTGTCATGGCTGTATGAGTAGCCTGCTCTTGTCAGTGAAACCTCAGGGTGCCAGGCCTCAAACAACAGCTTTTCACAGAGGAGCAGGAAGTTGCCAGGCCGTCTGTTGTAACCAGACAGCAGTGAAATAGTTAGTCAAAAAAAGGACGGCTGCCAAAACCTGCAGCTTTGCCCAATTGCCTGAGGCTGTGCCATCTTGTGTCACACCGACAAGTTTATACAGACGAGTGCCCTGGTTTCGTCAAGACACTTTTAAAGTCTTTTCACTGGCTCAGACTGAAGCTTTTTCAGTCTGTATACTCAGTGAACCTTGAAATGTAGGACTTTATCTGTTGTTTAAAGTGACGCTTTATGCTGAATAGCGGCCATAGTGGCCAAGAGTGGTAATTACAGGATCATGGCATAAAAATAATAATTATAATATTAATCATTAATCATTTAATTTCCCCAAAATTCCTAGAGTCACTTTAAGTTTGGCCATAGCAGCAAAACCCCAAAAATGCATTGAAGTAAATAACTTTATATTTTATTGCTTGTGAATTAAATTTTTTATTGTAAGTGGACGGTTTTGTCTTTTAAATTTACATAGTCAAATTTTTAAAATGAAAATTATTTGCATATTTATAGAGTCTGGGTTTTTCAGTGGAGGAAGAGGAGTAGAAAAAAGGAGTAGCAGGGATCTTAAATTTTTTTTTTTTTTAAATTCTAATTCATTTTGCACTAGACTAGAGCCATTATGTTTTGATTGGTATTGACTTGCCGGGTGTACATCTCCTATAGGAAACCTTTCTTTTCCTCCATGTTAGAAACACACTCAACTCTTATCTGCTGCAAGTGTGTTGCAAAACCTATTATACTTACTTGTACTTTGACTCATCTGACGAAACGCTTGAACTGATTGTGTCTTAAGGGTAGTGAAGAGCGTTCAGCCGAGCAAGGCTGAACTTGGGGGAAACCAGTCCTTATAAAGTATTGCTCCTGTCCCATGTAGTGATTCATTCATTCTCTCTCTGCCTGTCTGTCACGCAGGGTGAGCTTCAGGAGGATGTGAGCGAGCAGCCCGCGTCTTTCCCTCCTCCTCCCCAGAAGGTTTCATCAGAGGAGAGGAAGCAGCGCTGGGAAGCGGGCCAGATCGACTACTTGGGTGACGACTCCTTCGCCAACATTGAGCGAAAGCTTGACGCCTTCTTAAAGTAGCGGGCAGGTGAGGGCGCGTGACGGACAGAGAGAGCACCAGTCGAAGCTCTGTGTGGGTGGAGAGTGAAGCACTGCTCGGCCAATCACAGGGGCTCGATCAGCAGGTGACTGGATGGATGCCTCTGTGCAACGTTCAGCCTCACTCTCTGCATCCTGTCAGTGTGTGTTTGAATGGCAGAGAGTATAACACAGTTTCCATGCACTCTAACCATTCTCTTTTTTCCCCCTCGAAGGACAAGTTTGACATTTAAGGAAAATACACTTGCTTGCTTTCTTGCTGAGAGTTAGATGAAAATTTTTTTACTGGTCACATAAAGACTGGAAATTGCATAAATGTTGGATGTAAATGTTGCAGAGAGTAAACAATTGTGAGAAATACATTTGCAGATTGAATTTGTTGCTGATAAAAAGACAGTTTTGGTTTCCAGTGCAGCCTTTATCTGCCATGTGACTGAATCATGAAGTGTGTATGGAGTGCTAAAGTTACAAACATGGCAAAGAAAGCGCTAGTTAACTCTGTCCAAATGTAACCAGATCCACCTGGCGCCAACTTCAAAGCTCACTGATTCCTATGTTGTATCTCGTCTGATGAATCCGTCCAACACTGAACTGTAAAAACGTCTATTTCTTGGTGGTCTGTTGGAAATTTGTCGCTGCTGCCTAGAAATAGTTCAGCATATAACGACATATGAAACAGTGAATTCAACACTATTTTTACAAAAGAGATATAATCTAGTAATGTTTACTAGTGAGCTTTAGAGCTGCTTATAGGTGGATTCTGTTATGTTTGGACAGAACCAGGGATTTCCAGTCTTCAGATTCACCAGACACCAGTGGTTCAGTTCTCATCCAGCTCTCAGGAAGAGGGTGAATATTGTTATTTAAGTTTCATCCCAAAATGTCAGACTAGTCCTTTAAGTGTTCTTGTGTATTTGATGGAGATGGATTTGGTCTTCCTAACCTGTGGAAACTTTCAGAAACTGATTACAACAGCTGTTGGCAAAACCTCTGGCAGTGAAATCAGTAAAAAAAAAAGTTGTTTCTGGATTTTACCACAACTCCTTTCCTGCAATAAGTCTCTCCATCTATACCTCTTTGAAACAGATATGCAGCGACTGGCTCACTTCCCTCTCACGGTCCCTGCTCCTCTTCTCAGCCAGTTATGAAAGTATTGCTTTAATCGGACAGTGTTCACCTCACCTGAGTACACCGACAAACATCCCTACCTGTGCCTCTGACACTCACCAGCTCCCTGTGACTTTGCTTTGTATCGTCTGGTATTGTATTAGTCAGGGCCTGTTGTGTTGTATTCGCATGGCACAGAGTCCAAACGTGGGTCAGTTCTGAAGTACTTCCATCCTAAAGTGACGTCGATTTTGTATTTGTGTGCTGCCCAGACATGTCATCTGTAAGTGTGTCCTGCATGTTTCGTTCCTGTCAGGCCCACATCAGTGCATCATTGTGCCATGACCCGTTTCGTCACTTCCTGTCTGTAGTGTTACCAGCTGCCTTATTGCCATGCACTGTTTACAAAACCTCACTTACTGTAACTGCTGCTAGTAGCACAACTTGACCTTTGCTAAATCCCTCCTTTACTCCACTCCAGCTGTGTGCCCTTACACTAAACTATAATCTATAGCTCCAAAATGATAACTCCGTTAAACACACTCCTACAAGAGGCTGGCAAGGATGAGACATAACTTCATGTGTGTTTTTTCTAAACTTGTCAGCCTGCTAAATCCTGAATATGCATGAGTGTGGAAGTGGAACATAATTGTAGTGACGTCGGTTAATGCTGGTCTGTTCTGTTCCCCAGCTGCTAACTGTAAATCCCTGTTGAAGCGCTAATAAAGATCCGGTGAAAAATCACCTTTTATCCATCCCATTTGTCATGAGTTTCATTTTCTTTATACTCTTATCTAATAATTCTTGGATATAGGGCAGTAATTAATCATTTAATCTTTGAAATGTCACAAATTAGTGAAAAATGACGGTCACAAGTTCTGAGTGACGTCTATGAATGTCTTCTTTTGTCTGACCCGTGATATAAAACAGAGAATAACATCAAACAAAACCTCTAATCAGATGCACACTCTTATGTAGTAAACAGACACATTTATCCTTCAACTTCATGTTTTTGTCAGAAAAGCTCACAAGTTATAAAAGCTGCTCTATATACAGTAGCTACAAATGTATAATCAGTAGTCGGCCTTTCTTTGATGCAAAAATAGAACACAAAAACTATACAGAACTTCTTAATCTTCATGGCTGCAAACAAGAGGTGAGACTTATCTGCTATAACAGGTGTGTGCTTCTACCCAATCTTCATTCCCAGGATATGTTTGAACTTTCAACAAACGCATCCACCTCCATGCATTAGCACAGCTTTTATATGTTTATGAATTGTAAATCAAGACAAACAGGTCCTACGCAACACTTCAGATGTCAACTGTGAGACCTTCAAAAAGAACATAGTCAACTGTTAGTACAGTCAATCGACAACTCAATGTTTGTGTTGTTTCCAATAAATCAGTTCAGGTCCATTGTCAGACATCTACAGCTCCATCAGCGCTTTAATATCATCGATCCGAGATGCTTTCCTGTCAGTGTTCGTGGAGCCAAAAGCCTTCTCCACCAGGTCCTGCTTCTGTCTCTGGATCTTCACCATGCTCTCCTCCACTGAATCTTTCACAATGAACTGCAGCAGCAAAAACACACACACACACAAGAAAGAAAGAACAAGAAATCACTTCAATCACAATGAACCTGAACAGGGATTTGTCTCAGTGACAACATTTCAGAACCTGATAAGAAAAAAAATGTGATGCTTCGTCACAGACTAAGCTTTAACTGCAGCACCTCACAGTAAACATACACTATTATACACTATTGCTACACCTATGAAGTTTACTAGTTTTCTGACCTTGGTGACGAAGACTTTCCTCTTCTGTCCTAGACGATGGCAGCGGTCGATACACTGCTCCTCTGTAGCAGGATTCCAAGCCTGAAACACGCACAATTGAAATTTAAGATGCAGCTCAAAACTTTTTTTTTTTTTTTTTTTTAACAATTAACATCTCTATCTCTCTGCAGGGTTTCTGGTGATCAAGATTAGTTAGTAGATGGTCTAAAAATCAGAGAGGTGGTGTTTGTCTAAGCCTCCACCGTAAAAAAGACAGACAGACAGACAGAGTACTTTATTAATCCCTTCGGGAGGTTCCCTCCGGGAAATTGGCAAAAGGACGATTGGCCCGTACGGGGATCGAACCCGCGACCTTGGCGTTATTAGCACCACGCTCTAACCAACTGAGCTAACCGGCCATACACACTGCATACACACTGCACACTGCAGGAAATATTAAGACCTTATAAAAACAAAACATACCTATATACCTTCTTTATAAAACACAGGCCATGACTCATGCTATGGTTGTACAACACTTGTGAATGTGTCTGATTCCTGGCTAAAATCAGTACTCACAGGGTCCATGAGGAAAACACGAGAGGCGGCGGTCAAGTTAAGCCCCACCCCTCCAGCTTTGAGTGACAGAAGCATGATGGTGGGACTGTCTGCTGCACAGCTCTGAAACTCCTGGATGACCTGAGTCCTCCTCTTTTGGCTCATGGTGCCATCCAAACGCACAAAAGTGAAACCATGCTCTCTGGTGACGAGGAAGGAGGACAGTGATATCAAGAGGCAAGTCATACATTAACATACTGGACAGTGGACATTTAAATTGAATAAATCTTAAAGTTCCAGTCAAGAGCTGCTGGTTCACTGAGAGCTCTATAAATCCTGAACCTCCCCTGTGAGTGTGTGTATTACCTCAGTGGACTTTCCAGTATGGTGAGGAAACGTGTAAACTGAGAGACAACCAAACACTTGACGCTGCTGTCTTCACATCGCAGCCTGAGCAGGTTTCCCATCAGCGCCTGCACCTGCAGAGGCAACAACAGACTTCAAAGGAAGAACAACATAGCTCTCACATGGTGGCATACAGGCCCATTTTCCATCACTGTCACGCTGCTGAGGTGCATTTTATGAGTGAAACTTAGGGCAAGAGTCAGGATCAGAAGAGCTACTAAATGGGTAAAAAGCTGTGAGTCATCCAATATATCTCATACTTGGTCCACAAGTGAATCAAGAGAAGGATGGAATGAAGGAATTCAGGAAATTTGAGAATTTCATTTTCCATTGAAAAGTTAAAAAAAGAATGTTAAAAAAAAAGTATGACGTGTAAGAGAAGGCTATAACAATTTGTAGGGCACTTAGAATAAAAGAGTGTGCACTTTGCATGGGCATCTTGTTAAAGTCCAACTCAAGCATGTTTCCTTTTAAGGTTTGAAAAAACAGTGTTCTGCATTTAAGAGGTCTACAGAATGTTTTGACTATTTTTATCCCCCAGTTATTTCTGCAGCCTCCGTATGTGTAGAACACCTTCGAGCTTGTCCTCCACTTCTCAGAGTTTGTACTGCTCCCTTCCTCCATTTCCTCCTGTGGAAACTCCACCAGTTCACTGGTCTTGATCTGACTTCGACAGAGAGGACAGCGTGCCACTTCCTGTGCACACACACACAGGGAGCACAAGGAAAAGATGGGTCTGTTAATGAGTAACAGCTAAATAACTGATTACACAGTGATAAAAACATGCCTTTTAAGTTAACTGTCTAATTAAAATGACAAACCCCCGAGGGGAGGGCATGACATGTACCTGCTCAGTGCTGATAACCTGGGCGATGCAGGGCCGGCAGTAAACGTGGGCGCAGTGTGTAATGACGGGCAGACGGACCGAGTCCAGACACACAGAGCACTCCTCGTCAGAGCCGCTGGCCAACACCAACCGCAGCTTCTCTATGAGACGCTCCCGCAGCTCTGCAGGCGTCGCTGCATCACCTACAGGCAAAGTTACATGTGAAAGTGATGCCAGAGGAAGGACTGTAGCTACAGACCAATATGTAAGAAGTGATTTTGGATAAAAATGATGGGTTGTATGTGAATATGATTAGACTTGCAGAGACCACCAAAACCTAAAAATACAACCAGACCACAACAGTGTCCCACCAATGCTATGAACAAAAAAGTAGTCCCACAAACTAAAGTTAAGGTGTTCATACGAAACTATTTGTAACATAGATTTCATCCATTCCTTTAAGGATCTGGAGAGGACGTACTTTTCCACAATCTGAGGATCATTCAAGCAGCAGTGACAACCCATACCTTTACTTTACTAAGCTTAAACTCATCTATAAATGCCTAAAATAAGTCTCTCCAGGTGCTCTGAGGCTTTGTGGTTCATTGTGTGCTGTCACGACTCCAGCCATCGTTAATGTTATTAATTACACCTGTGGTTTTCATGCTATGACAAGTCAACTGTCTACTGTCCAAAAAGTCTAGAAAATAAGTGATCACACCATCCAAGAAGTCACAAATTAAAAACCCTGCACACCAATGTGTGGACCCACACAGGTGTTTTCAATTGTTTTGGCTGATTAGGCTCCAAAGGACTGAGTGGGAATGAAGAGACATCATGCAATTAGCAAACTGTCTCCTCGAGTCTCATGATAACTTGTGGTAGAACAATTTACACATCCATGGCAGCAGGTGACGTTCTTCACAACAAACTGTGATCCCAGAAAATTACAGCATAGACACAGTGAGCATTAATCTGAAAGAAAAGCTACATAAAACCCAGCAATGCTATGTTATATGATCAGAAGCTATACTATACCCAGGTCTGAGGATATTTTTGCCAGCAGATCTGGGTGGCAGCAGAGCTGTCGAAGTCTCATCAGGATGGCCAGCACATCAGCGTAATTCCTCAAGACTGTCCCTTCAGCTACATATCTACACACACAAACACATTTAAGACAAGAATATGCAGCAATATGCAACAGTTTACAGGAAATAAAACATCACTGTAACATCTAACATACATCTATCAACAGCTGTATGTTCTTCAAAATTGCCTCAACTGACTCTTTCTTTGTTGCTGATCAGTTTTATCATGTACTTCCACACACTGACACATACCTGCCGATGGTGTTTCTTCCCTCATTGCGTGCCAGCTCATACTCCTCTCTCTCTGACTGGCTCAGCTCCACCTGCTCCACACACACTGTCTTCTCAGGCAGAGACACCATTGGGCGACCATTCACCTCACTGTTCTTGGTCCGCCGCAGGGTAATGCACTTCACCAGGGTCTGAAGGTTTCTACACACAGCATCAGTTACCTGAGTTTTCAAATATCTGATCATCTGTCGTATAATATGACAAATGCTTGCATATTATTGCAATTACAAACTCTCATTAAAGACTCAGGTTGCTACGCTGTGGACTCGTAGCATGATAGATAGACTGACTATGTGCTGTCATCACTAATAACTCACAGCAAACAGCGCCCTCTGGTGTATTATTACTATACTGCAGTAGTGTCACATAATGTATCTGTGGGCACTCACTGCAGGCCGGCTCTGTCTCCTTGAGTAACAGGTCTCTGGATCACTCTGTTCCACCACTCTCTCACATCAAAGGGCTTCAGACGCAGGAAGGCCAGCAGCATCCACAGGTCCTTCACACTGTTCTGGATCGGGGTACCTGGATGGAAGGATGGTCAGTCAAGTATTTGTGGTGGACTGTTATCACTATAACCAATGGTAGGGTGCAGTAATACCTGACAAAATCCAGCGCCGCTGAGCTTTTAGGTCGAGCACAGCCTTACTCATCTGTGCATTGGGGTTCCTTATAATGTGTCCCTCATCCAGCACAACCCTCAGCCAGTTGATCCCATGGAGGGGGCTCTTATTCTGATAGGGAAACAGACACATTATATTTGGCGGCTCACCATACAGGTACAGATGAGCATGTGACCTGTCTAAACTCACCCCAAAGTCGGCAGAGAGGACGTTGTAGGTGGTGATCACCACGTCCTGAGAGGACAGAAACGTCTTGTTCCTGTTGCGATCTGAGCCGTAATACAGATACACGTTTAGCTTCACGTTGGCACACACATGCTGCTCAAACTGATCCTGTACACACACACACACAAAGGACAGAGGGGGGAAAATGACACATAGAATTGGGTAGCACTGAATGTGGCAACTTCTTCTATGCTTAAAAAACGACTAACATAGCTTGTTCTCCCATAGTATGTAAAAATGTAAATTCCTACCAGCCAGTTGCTGAGCACAGAGAGCGGGGCGATGATCAGAGTCGTTCTAGCTGATAAGTCATCTGCACTTTCGGCGATGGAGGATTCCACACCTGCACACACAAAAAGCTACGACATCTCAAATACCCTTACAGCATAAATTAATACAGTACGTGAAAACCGAAAACAGCAGGCAAACACATATTACTCAAACCCACCAAGTGCGGTTGTGGCCTTGGCAGTTTTCTTCTTCTTTGAGCCTGTACCTGACACTGAGCCACTTAGTGCTGCAGCAAAGTCCAGATCCTCAAGCAGCACTGGCTCGTCTGCACGATAAAATTAATGATTCAGTTAAATTTAATACATAGGAACCAAATAACAAGAGCTTTGAACAAAATTTAAAAGTGTCAATTCACTAGTCTTTTCTAGAAGGTTCCCTGTCAAGCTATACACATAGTGCCTTCAACATGGATATATTATAGTGCACAAATACAGAGTTTACTGGGCTTGTACCTTTACTTGGCTTTCTCTTGGTGGCTTTCATCTTTCCTTTGCTTTTACCTGTAAATGGAGAAGTCAGGTAAAAATTTACGTCAGCCAAAAAATGCATGGAAGACCACAAAAACGTGCAAACATTGTCAACAGACATTGAGAAGTTAAAAGGTGATATATTGCGTATATGGAGATAGCAATGAATTCTTACTTTTATCTGATTTGTCCACTATCTCCACTACGTCTGGAGAATCAACAGAGATCACCTCCGCCTGAGGGCTGACCCACACAGAAGAAGATCAGGTTATTCGAGAAGAAACATTGGAATAAAATTCAGCTAAATCAATAATACCACTGACGGCCTCATGACATTGTACAGAACAGGTGGACATGTGACAAACAGACTGACAGGAATATGCATGGAAATATTGCCAGACGCAGTAACTTGCATTAAATAATACATCATAATAAAAAAACACATCAGTGACAATACAATCTTAGCATTCCAAATTCAATTAAATCACACTTACAGGTCTGAGTGTAAAGAGCCAGCTGCTCCCTCTCCTGCACTGCTGCTTCCTAAAAGAAAGATGCCATATCACTTCTCCTGTTAGTGCTCTTTTCTGTTTTCGTGCATGCAGTCATGTGTGCATTACCCTGCACACATGCTCGCAAAGAGAGATAAACAAAGACTGAGGCATGAGACAGAAAATCAAAATCTGCTTCGGATATTTTATTCAAAGTCGAGAGTACCTTCCAGTTTCTGCAGTTTAGTTTTGGCTTTGATGGGTGAAGACTGCTGCTCCTGCACACATGGAGACCAACGCTTGAAAATACTTGAACACAAGTCATTCAGACTGCATACAGTCATGAACAGCTACACTTACACACTTCTCCACAGGCAGAGGCTTTCCTTTGTGAAAATTGGTGAGGATCAGAGCGATGGTTGTCAGAGTCTTTCCCTGGAAAACACAAACAGGGATGTTAGTGTTGATTCATGTCTCCTTAGATTACACCAGCGTCAAATAAGGTGGAAAAAAAACCCAATTTTTTTCTGCATTGTTATCACATCACATAACAGTCAGTACACTCAGACATGTGTGAAATATATGTAGGTGTGTGTGTGAGTGTGTGTTACTCACCAGTCCCATGTCATCTGCCAGGATTCCCCCACGGACTCTCTCTGGTATTTCTTTGGCAGAGAAACAAGTGAGGCTGTTATAGTATAGCTCGCCTCTCTTCTCCCAGAAGGGTGGCAACCCGGATTTGTTTTCCCGAGCACACATCCAGGACAGCGCCTGTTTCTGGTGAGGCAGGAGAGGAGTACCAATAGCCTGCCGAGAAAAAGGGCTGCATGTTCACATTAAAGCTGCTCTTAATAACTTAATAATATACCAAAAACTATTTTTGGAGAAGTAAGAAAGTGACAGGTCAGAGATGAGAGAAAGAGGAAAGGAAGAAGAAACTGAGGCCCAAGACATGCATGGTTTGCTCACACTTTGTCAGAGACATTTAGCTGAAGGGCTACAATAACAGTCTTGTAAAAGAGACTCTTGAGCACTTTTTCCATATCTTGGATATAATATAGAAATCTGAGGTTAAAAACAATAATAAAGAACATGCAATCATTAGTTATTGGCACGTTGTATGAGAGTCCTTAGAGAAAAAAGGACAAAATGCTGAACACAAACAGACACACAAAATGCAGATGGACAAACAGATCAAATATGTACCTTGGCTGCTTCTTTCTCTCCATCTTTACTCTCCATCAAGCCTTCAAAAAGGTTGTCAAATGCGCTCTTCAGCTGAATGAAAAAATAATTCATTATAACTGCTGTCTTAAGCCTTATTTAAGTCTCTTTAACAATGTTTAGAACATGACTGGAAATAAAATATACAAGTAATCTAAGCACTAAAATTCTAAACTTTAAACCCTCATTTAACTAAAAATTCTGTTATTTTTCATACATTTAGCTTCATCCACACGTTGTGCTCAGTTAAGAGATACTCTATGAGTATTTATAAATACAGTATAGCACTAATCTCTGACTTACATTAATTGCCAGCTACAGACAACATTCAATTCGATTTATTTTGTTTTCATATGATAGTTAAATAGTTAGAGGAAATGATTCTTCTTTGGCAGACCAACATAGATGTACATTACATATTTGCTAAAATTACCACCAAATATTGAAATATTACATGAACCTAAGTAGGTTACCTCCTCTGCAGTTAGTGGGATGGTCAAACCTTTCTTAGAGGCCAACGCACCAGCACCTTGACTATTATATGGTGTCTGACTTGAACCTGAAATTAAACAGCATACAAATAAAAACACATACACAATAAACAGTGATGTCAATGACTATGACTGAAACTGATGTTCTAATGCAACAATGTGGTCTACATGTTTGTACCTGTCGGCATGCTTCCACTTGTGTTCAGTTTATATCCACGCCGTGCCAGGAAATCGGTCACAGTGGTTTTGTTCTCTTCTTTCCCCCAAAAGGACAGCATCACTGGCATGGTGAACGTGTTTTTTGTCCCTGAATGTACCACCCTGACACAGGAAGAAGACAATGACATACTCAAACATAAAATCCCACACTGTTTTCATCCCACTGTAATAACAGTGGATATGAGCTTATAAATCCTCTTCGAACCACAGAACAATAACAATATGAAAAATGAGTGAATAAGTAAATAAAATATGCAATAAAAAAATAACAGATATTTATGGGGAGGAGCTTTCAATTGAAACCATTTCTGCCTTTCTGACATTTAACATACCAGCATGGAATGACACGGACAGGTGAATAACAATCTACTCACCCCTCTAGTTTAGCCAATTTACGGTCCATGATGGAGGCCAAAGCTGCTGCTAGCTCCCGCTTGATGTGACCCACTTGGTTGCCATAAATGTTGGCGACCATCACTGCATTGGAGTCGTAAGGATTTTGGGGCTCTCGCACTAAGCCAACCATTTCCCCTCGATTCACCTACAGAGAGAGAAACACACAGGCAATATCTCTACAATGTTGCAAGTTGTGACAGTTTTATTTTGTCTCATTTCTGAATAAGTGCACTAGAGGATAAAGGTGACCGTGATTGATCCTCACCACCCCTGTGTAATATCTGAGGCCGACCACAGTGCCCTGCAGATGGCCAAACAGCACACTGCCATCTGCGTCCGGTTCCTCAGACGCTGCAGCTCTGATGGCCTGGGAGAGAGTCTCTGCATTGGTCTCATTAAGATCTGAGAAGAGGTTCACCTCTCTGTACCTGTCCCAACCAAACCTCCATCTGCTGGAAAACATGGCACCTGGAGCACACACACAAACAGAGACACACAGAAACACACCCACAAACAGGCAGACAGAGGGAAAAAAGTTGACAAGCCATAAGATGGAGATGAAGTTTGTAACCACAGGAAAAGCTGAACCAGGTAGAAACATCTCATCTAACATTAGAAATATAGGTGTAAATGACGAAACTAGCATAAATGTATTCCCACACTGGAGCTAAATGCGACTGAGGAGCAAACCAAGCTAGCCAAACCCATGCCTTCCTACAGGCTTTTGAACTAATGCTAGTTAATTACAGATTCATTTTTAGACATATCATTGTTAGCCTGTTATTTAAAGAAAACTCTTAACATTACTGTTAACGCTGCTAAAGCGAAAGCTACATGTTTGACTTTAATCCTAACGGCTAGTTTGAGTTATGAAGCTGCTAGCTGCTCGGAATGTGCCTGCATAGATAATAACAGACAGAGTGTGTGATTTATCTGTAATGAACAATTTCCTACTTGCCTCTTCTTTCTTCGGCTGTTGTCGACTTTTCACAGAGGATTATTATTTGCACTCCGCGATGTGATGATGCTGATGCTGGAAGTGTGAAGTCAGCTTCCGTTGTTATAACATTTCCGGTAGTCACCTCCAAAATAAACTCTTAATTTTTAATTGCTGCCATAATTTCACTGATTCATATAGAGGTCCTTGAGGCAAACTGAAATTGAAATATATATAAATATGTGTGTGTGAAATGAAAAGATACTGAGCTATATAAACAAAAACTGAATATATAAATATAAATTAAGCTATAGGATCAGGATCTGGGATGGTTGCAATGCTGCTCCTTCTCTTTCTCCTCGTCTCTTTCCTTTTCTTTCTCCTTCCCGTTGTCCTGCTCCCTCTCAGCCTGGGTCATAGTTATTTTTAAATCGACTAGAGAAGTAATGATTCGTGAACTTCTTGTGCTTGTGAAGAGCTAAAAAAGGCGAGCACATTGAAGAAACCTGCTCTGAATGTAAAGTTGCGGCAGAGGTAAAGTCGACGTCCGTGTTAGGACACGTGGTACAAAACAGCGTTTTCTATTGGTCGAAAGAGTTGACGCACCGATGTTTGAACTAATTGGTTTTAGCAACATGACCGGATTATCTAGGCTATATTCTTATTTTCAGATCACAGCTGTTTTAGAATCAGCCATCTGAGCAGTTTAATTAGCATCCTAGCATTAGCTTCTGCGTATTGTTGAAGTTGGAACAGGTAAATCAACCAATGGGTTGAACACTGGGTTTTTGTTCAAAATGTTTGTGATGGTTTGATTGGCTGGAGAATCTGCTGTGGCGCTGTTAAAACAACACTAATAGATGCATTACAGGTGGAGATGAATGAAATGCCATTAGAAATAAGAAGAATGCAATTAGCTTTAAATTACTGGGCAAATCTGAAGGGACAAAATGACAATCATCCTACTAGGAACATATTAC
>JBBMOC010000052.1:0-16512 GCA_037975185.1 Centropyge bicolor | reverse complement strand
CCCCTAACCCACTGTGTCATTATGATGCTGGGGGAGACCTTGTGCATCAGAAAAAGACGCGCTGGGAGTGAGAATGTGTTGGATACTCTAGATGAGAAAACATAAAAAGGACAATGTTTGAAAGGCACATGAAACTATAAATCAATATGTAGGTATGTAAGTAAATGTCACACATATCACATCATTGAATAATCAATAATCATAAGGAAGGCTTCCTAACGGGTTAGCTTTTATTATAAGGAAGTAATAAATATATTAAGAGTCTCTACACAACAAATTATAGTACTAAAATTACTTTGTAGTAATCTAACTTTTTAGTTGGTAGTAAGCAAACTAGCTAACAACAAAGTAGGCTAATTTGATGACAACAGTACTAATACTCAGGCACAGAAAAGTCATGAATGTGGAAATTAAGTTCATAAATGAAGATAATACTTACATGTATGTTTCTGTGTAAAAATGACCTCCTGGGTGGTGAGACTGCTGGCATTAGATGTGTAAGTGCGACAGTAAATGTATACTGACAATCACAGTTGATAAGAATCAAAGGTTCCTAAGGCTTACCCTTGAGATTCCATAGGAAATGCTTGGGGTCATTTTTGACCCCACTTATGGAAAAGAGGGGTAGTGATACAAAAGTTGCAATTTCTTAAAATGTATGAAATTTTTTTTAAAAAAATGCAATGGCCTCATGTCACAAACATGTTTTATGAGGAATATCTGGAATNCGCACGGGGGGGGGGGGAGGGCCGTCTGCAGATGGCATGGGGGTGATATGCGGACAGCACAGGGGCATGGGTGGGAGGTCTGCAGTCTGCAGGGGGGTGGTCTGCGAGGCTCAGAGAAGGACATAGGGTGAAGAAGAGGAGTGAAACTGGGCGAGAAACATGGGGGGAGAAAAGAGATGAAGGGGGAGAATTCAGCAGCTTTGTGGTTTTGAATGGAAAGCTGCAGTCCAAATTTTCAGCTCTTTTTTTTAAACTAGAGCAGTTAACCCTCGGATGCATGACCTACCAATACCTACACTCTTCAGTCAAAAATGACCCCAATTAGAATTAATGTGTTTTTGCAATAAACTTAATAAATTTCTTTAGTTTTGTTTAAAGATGATCATTTTTATTATATTTTGATCAACAAAAGAGTGATTCCACTTTTGACATCTTCATTTATCACTTTTTATTCACATTCTATCACAAAACAATCAATCAATCAGTCGGGGGAGGTTGATTTCCAGGTGGCCTGACATCTCCAGGTGGACAACAGTCTGGGTCCTCTGCATCTGAGATGTCAGATCCTGAGTCAATCCCCCCGATGGGCTCTCCATCCCATCCTTCAGGATCATTTGTGGTCCTCAGGAATACTAGTTGACCTCCTAGCAGCCATGATATTTGAGCGCAGTCTCACTCCCAGCGTGTTAAAAACCGATGCTTGGTCAGGGCCCTTTAGCATCGGTTTCTGACACACAAGGTCTCCCCCACCATCCTAATCAGACACAGCAGGTTAGCCACACAGTCTCATTCCCAGCGAGTCAGAAACTGACGCGAAAGGGGCATCGGCTTTTGACGCCCTGGGCCCTAACCCTAACCCCCTAACCCACTGTGTCATTATGATGCTGGGGGAGACCTTGTGCATCAGAAAAAGACGCGCTGGGAGTGAGAATGTGTTGGATACTCTAGATGAGAAAACATAAAAAGGACAATGTTTGAAAGGCACATGAAACTATAAATCAATATGTAGGTATGTAAGTAAATGTCACACATATCACATCATTGAATAATCAATAATCATAAGGAAGGCTTCCTAACGGGTTAGCTTTTATTATAAGGAAGTAATAAATATATTAAGAGTCTCTACACAACAAATTATAGTACTAAAATTACTTTGTAGTAATCTAACTTTTTAGTTGGTAGTAAGCAAACTAGCTAACAACAAAGTAGGCTAATTTGATGACAACAGTACTAATACTCAGGCACAGAAAAGTCATGAATGTGGAAATTAAGTTCATAAATGAAGATAATACTTACATGTATGTTTCTGTGTAAAAATGACCTCCTGGGTGGTGAGACTGCTGGCATTAGATGTGTAAGTGCGACAGTAAATGTATACTGACAATCACAGTTGATAAGAATCAAAGGTTCCTAAGGCTTACCCTTGAGATTCCATAGGAAATGCTTGGGGTCATTTTTGACCCCACTTATGGAAAAGAGGGGTAGTGATACAAAAGTTGCAATTTCTTAAAATGTATGAAATTTTTTTTAAAAAAATGCAATGGCCTCATGTCACAAACATGTTTTATGAGGAATATCTGGAATATGAAAATATAAATACTTTTAGTTTCAAAGATTTTGAAGAATCACAACCCTTGGGGTCATTTTTGACCCCACTTATGCATCTAAGGGTTAACTGACAGCATATTTGTATTTACAATAACAGCTACAGGGAGACTTTGGAAAGGAAAGAGATGGCTTCTTTACTAGTTTACACATGCCATACACATCCTGGGAGGATTTTGGTGAGTTAATCAGAGTCCATCACATGAAGGTTATGGACTCTGATTAACTGATTCCTAATTGTGTGTTAAATAATGATAAATGTAATTAAGTGTGTAATTAACAACAGTTCATATGCTTATTATATGCATGTTTTCCAGTTTTACATAAGCTCATATAAGCTATGTCAGTCTGTTCAGCCTATTTATTTCAACGTTTACAACAATATTCATTGTTATTAAAGCACTTAAAAGCTCTAAGTATGAATAAATGCTATACTAACCACTGGCACAAAAAAAAATGTCACCCCACCCCTTGAGAGTCAGGCTCGTGGTGGTCATGGCTTCAAGGAGCCATGGTGGGCGTCCTTTATTTTCATATCTGGAAGGTGGCAACCCCAGAAACAACATTATCATGACCCTGTATTCATCCAGGAATTATGTCATGTCAATAAGGAAACTAAAGAGGAGGCCTTTTTCCAATCTGTGAGGTGAAGCCCACAGATGGGATGGATTTTATACTGAAAAAATGGTCACTGTGTTTCCGGTGTTCTGTCTCTTTATCTTTACAGTTCACTGCAGGAAACACGCTGCTGCGTTTTAGCGCCTTTCGCGTTTTGTCCTCTGAGCGCTACGGAAGCCGCGAGGTTCCGACCTCTCTCTCTCTCTCTACGACGATCCGCTTCCTGTCCGCCAGGCTCCTCCCGGGGCCAAGTCAAGAGCCAGACTGAGAGGACTCGGGGGGGACAAGCAACGGGATTAAAGCGTGTGTGATAAAGGCGACAGCGTTTTTAACATTTACGGGGATCTTTGTTAAATCTCAGGCTCAAATCTGGGCTTTAAACCCGGAGGAAGTCTGCGGAAACGGGGCGGAGTTTCAGGAGTTTGGCCGGTTGATTTTTTTGCGGTTGACAACAACAGCCGGTGAGTTTAGATTTGCTCATTCAACACAGTTAATCTCACTTATAAAGTTTTGTTAATTAGTCTGTAGCTCTAAGCTTTTATGTTGGCACAGGAAGTATCAGACTGAGTGGCATCTTCCTCTGTAATTGTCCAGACTCTTATGTCTCTTCAGAGCACAAAAATAAGACAGAGATCCTGGTGTTAGTGGGATTTGTGGATTGTTCTTCTTTTTAATTTAAACCACAGTAATGACTGGTCTACTGGGACATTGTAGTATTGTAATGACATGTGATGTTAATACAAAACATCTGCAACAACAGCCAATTGAGTCTTATATGAGACTTTAAATATCTGACAGGCAGCTCAAGGTTTGTTTAAATGTAATCAAAGCTGTAATGTGTCTGCACATGAATACAGGATCATGTGTTTAGCGATTGTACACACTTTGGTTTAACAGATGTTGATCTCAGGGCTTGGTTCACATGGATCTTATTTCACAGTATTTCTTGACGAAGCAGTAAACTGGCTTGGGGCCTTTAATTTAATTGTCTACTGAATGTTTAATACCTGCAAACAGAGCCTGAGCTGCAGATTTGTGTTTCTGGCATTGCGGAAGCCTTTAAACAGCATGTACACTTTCATGTAGGAGATAATAATGTGGGGCAGTTTGAACTCATGGCCTCTGGATTCCTTGCCTGCAAATACATCGTTGTATAAATCTGTGACAGCCTGGAGTTGTGATTCTGCAGGTACACTGAACCTCTCATTCATGCATCAGCCCCTTAACTAACAGACTTCGACTGTGAGTCCAGAGCCGAGTTCTGTACCTGGTCCAAGTTGTGGAGTCAAGTTTTGACAGCGTCCTGGGACTTGGGGTTGCCAGGTTGGTGATTTGATTTGTCAGAATGTTGACACAGGGGTGAGGCAGCTGTTTGAATAACAGGATAAGGTGTTCAGTGTGGGAGTGCAGCTGGGAAGTGTGTTTACGCTTCATTCACTGCCAGACCTATAATCACTGAGGTGATTGTGGAAGGAGTGGAGTGTGTGGATGTATAGTATAGTACATAAGTGTGTGTTTTTGTGTCTGTATGTTATTGAATGAAAGGGGGTAGAAGTGCATGTGTGTGTGTGTGTTTGTGTGTCAGCTTCATCACTCCTTCCAGGAAGTCCTCAGCAGAATTTCCTTTTATAGAAGCCGAATACAAAAGGCTTGCTGTCCACTTCCTGTAAACAGCTCGGCGGCTGTGTTTGCTGCGCTCTGGTTGGCCAGCCCGGCCCTGTGACCCTCTGGGGCTTGGGGAGTTCCAGGATGAGGAAGTGGGCTTCCCTTGATGGCGGTCAGCCACAGGGAATAGAAAGTGCTCTGATGCAGCGAGAGAGAGAGGAGAATGAGGAATAGAAATTATAAAGGGCAGAGGAATGTGACAGGCTCTGAGGCACAGCGAGGATGAAAAGAGAGCTTCTGTGGATTGAGAACAGATGAGAAATGCAGTTGGACGCCCTCTTTGGATGTAAAATAGTGTGTGTGGTAACCAAGCATGCAGAGCTGGAGCGAATAAATCAGAAAAAGTGAAAAGCATAGAGACAGGAATGCGAAGGAAAAGTGCAGCCTGCAACTGCATGCTGAACACATCCACATGATGAGAGCTGTGCTTTATTATCAGAGCATGATTTGGCTACTTTTGTTTGTATTTATTAAGTGAAATTTCCTTTTTTGGCTTTTAGTCTGTTGGTTGGACAAAACAAGTAATTTGAAATCATGAAGTCGATACCTGATTTTAGGATGTGATGATACCTTTTTTTCATTACCTTATTCTCAGAAGTATCGACACATTTCTCAAAAACATTTGAAATTATACCTGCATTCATTGATTTTTTTTAATTGACATATTATTACCTTATAAAGTCGATTTGGTGAACGCTCTTATAGTATCATAACATGATGCTGTTCACATTTCCGCAACCAGCAAATCTTTGTTTATTCTCGGTAAATGACATAAGTAATTAAAATTGCATGCCGGTACGGATAAATCATTTCAGCAGTAACAGGGAGTGACACTCGAGCTTGTCGCCTGCAGTGTTGATGTGTTCACCTGCCTGCTCCTCAAAGTTTTCCTGCTTCGCTCAGTGAGCTTAGCTGGAAGCCACATAAAAGATGTTCAAGGACTCACAATGAAGCCCCTGTTGGCAAGAGGAGTGTGTGTTTTAGGGCAGGGAATGTGTGTGTGAGGATCCTTGTGTGTGTGTGTGTGTGTGTGTATTTTTTATATCCCAACAGGGACTTTAACCCAACTGTACATCAGCCCATGGGGACAATACTGAGGTCCCCACTGACTTGTTTTTTGAAAGTTTTTAAGGGTTAAGCATTGAATTGTGATGGTTAAGGTTCAAGTCAATGCAGTGTCCTCACAGGGATAGTGATACAAATATGTGTGTGTGTGTGTGTGTGTGTACATGTACATGTATAATGAGGAAGTTCTGTTTTGAAGGTTAAGGCTTGGTTTTAAGGGTTAGGTTAGAATTAGGTTAAGCTTCGGGTTAAGGTTAGGATTAGGCATTTAGTTGTGTGTGTGTGTGTGTGTGTGTGTGTGTGTGTGTGTGTGTGTGTGTNGTGTGTGTGTGTGTGTGTGTGTGTGTGTGTGTGTGTGTGTGTGTGTGTGTGTGTGTGAGTGTGTGATGAACGGGCAAACACGCCCAACCCCTGCAGCCCTGTGGCTATGGAATTCCTACTGAGAGACAACTTGTCTCTGCCTGGCCAGCCTGCACCCAACACTGAGTCCAACACACACACACACAGACTTTGAAAACGCACATTAAGGCTGGACTGGGTCTAATTTTATCCTGTCGGGGCAAGAATACACTTGTCCCATCCAAGATCGCTGAGGAATGAGGCAGCCTGCTAAGACCTGCCCCGAGAAGGCTGGAGGGAGGGACAGAGGGGTAAGGAAAGAGTGGGAGCTGAGTAGATAGATGAGCACTGGAGAAAGAACTGCATACACTAGCTGGAGATACAACAGTTGTCATTGTTTACCTGGTTTTCTGTAAGACGCAGAAGAGGCAACAAACAGGTGAGTACACAGCTGCTTGTATGACAGAGGAGAAGGCACTGGGAAGACGTGTGGGGGTGTAAAGAGATTTAGTGGAGTGTGTCATTCTCTGTAGGTGGGCTCACTCATCCCATTGTGTTTTCATAGTGATGTGACTCTTGCCACATTGGAAAAACTGTTTGAATACTTGCACAGTAGAGTCAGCAGCAGTGATCGCCGGGATAGCTTCCATCATAAAGTGTCAGACACCATACAATGAATGTTTCAGAAATAATGGCGAGAGGTGAAAATATATCCTTTAATCTCATCTTCAGTTTGTGGCTGGAGGACTTGTTTATTACACAATCAGCTTGTGTGTAAAGGCTCTTATGATAACCTCAAAGGTCTAATGCTGTGTGTGTTGGTTAATGTGTTGAGGAAAGGGGTCTGCACCAAGATATCTTCTGAGGTGGAGCCTGATTTTATCTGTAGTGTTTTGAGACGAGTCGGGTCGGCAGAGCTGTTGCATGAGCAAAGTTTATGTGTGAAAAAGAGGTCACGGGCATGCCTACCTGAGCCACGTCTGTTATCCGGGTCTCATATGCGCTGTGTCATCGGCGGTCAGACG
Organism: Centropyge bicolor; assembly: GCA_037975185.1. NCBI lineage: Eukaryota > Metazoa > Chordata > Actinopteri > Pomacanthidae > Centropyge > Centropyge bicolor. Next base: position 9,467 of record JBBMOC010000052.1, on the reverse strand, counting down.
CAGGAAGTGGAGCCTTTGTTTGCTTCCTGTTTCCTGTCTGTGATGTCACCAAGGATGCAGGCTGCAGCTCAGAGTGGATCGAACTGCTTGCTCTGCAAGTCTGGAAGAGGTGCTTCTGTGGTTGAGGGTTTTGTGTTCGTCAGTGAATGTGTGTCTGCAGGTGTGCGTGCGTGTGTGTGTGTGTCGACAATCTCAGTTTTCACCATATTAGGATAATGCATAACGAGTGTCTACCGGGAGTGGAAGAAGTACATTCATTCAAACTCAGAAGAAGCACTGAAGAATTTTTCTGTAATTGATATTATAATCAGTGTGGCATTATTAGGTTATTAATACTGATGCATGAATAACTAACAGTAACAGTTAGTGTTTCCAATCAAGGGGTCGACCCTGCTCCAAAGGGTCAAAGATAAATCTGAGTGGTCTTGAAATGATTAATGGAAGTGGAAAGAAGCAAAAGTTTTGCGACACATTTTTTTTTTCTTTTGCTTTTCAACCATCATTTGAGATGTTTTGAGGTGACATGTCTGTTTTGAGCTCTAACAGCCCAAAGACATGTGGGAGACCACTGGGGATAAATAAAGTTCATATGTATTTCAATGGAAAACCCTAATCTGAACATTAATTTCAACTGTAGCTTTCAAATAAATGTAGTGGAGAAAAAAAATAGACTGTGTTCATATGAAATGTAGCAAATGTATGTAGATGTACCAGGTGGCATGAATTGGAATACTTCAGTCAAGTACAAGTACTTCAGTGTTGATATCATGTTTTGTGATGTTTCACTGCCCAACTCCTGGTTACTGAACTGTTCTTCACTCCTCTCCCTTTAACTCCAGTTGCCATACCTCTCTCTCTCTCTCTCTCTCTCTCTCTCTCTCTCTCTCTCTGCCTCCTTTCCTTCCTCATTCATCTGTAACACTGAACGAGACTCAACACGTCACTTTGCCCTTTTAGCGTTGCTTCCTGTTCACGCTCTCTGTTCCCTTCGCTCCAAAACTCAGTGCTGATCCACAGATTGTGGGATGGATGGATTATTGAGGTCTGTGTGAGTTTTCTTGATTTGTTGTTGAGTTGGTTCTTTGTCTGCCTAATGCAGTCTTGATTTGCAGCTGTTTCTCTGTTTGGGCTAACATGTAAAGCTGTGGCTGGTGTTGTGAAATTTACAGAAACAGGAAGAAGGAACCAGTGATTGAGCACGTAACAGACGTGCTGTGTTTCTTGTGTACATTGTCATTTATGCGTCTTATCTCTTCTTTGCAGGTGTACTTGTGTGTAGATGTGTGACAGCGGAGTGTGTGAGGACAAGCCCCCCGCCCCCCCTGTCAGGATGAGCAGCCAAGGAGGAGGAACCAAGGACTCGCAGTCAGCCAATCACAGCTCTCGGCCGCTGCCGTCTGTACCGGAGGAGAGGAAGTCCAGAAACAAGATCATCTCCATGTTTGCTTCTGAGAAAGGTGAGATATATGAAAAACTGGCACAGATACATGAATGCACACACAGTGGGTGACCAACACATTGACCCTTGACCTTTATTACAGGAGGCAGGAAGAAGGACCGGGACAAGGACAGGCCTGAGATCTCCTCCCCCTCTGACTTTGAACACACCATCCATGTGGGTTTTGATGCTGTCACTGGAGAGTTCACTGTGAGTATCTAACCTTAATACAGCAGAATTTGGGTTGTTGGGTTGTTATAAAGAGTAGTTTCATACTAGTTATGTACTAAATTGTGTAGCACCCTTAAAACATAAAGAAATAATTTGACATTTTGGGAAACAGGTTGTGAGTCACAGCTTTAGTTGAGCCATGAGATTATTGCTGTTCTTGTAATAGTGAATGCAGCAAGGCCAGCTGGGATATTGGACAGATAAAATAAGAGATAAGAGCACTACCAGTTATCATATTGAAGTTAACACCTGGCTGCAGAATATTCCCATGTGTCATTTGGGTGCTGTACTCTTTGTTTTATGGGTAGATCTTTGTATACGTTTTCAATGTATATATGTGTGTGTGCTTGTTTGTCCAGGGCATGCCGGAGCAGTGGGCCCGTCTCCTTCAAACCTCCAACATCAGTAAATCTGAACAGAAACAGAATCCTCAGGCCGTCCTCGACATTCTCAAGTTCTACGACTCCACCAGTGGAAAACAGAAATACCTCAGTTTTTCCGCCTCGGGTCAGTTTTCTTTCACTCAACAGATAAATAAAAATCCACTGTTGTAACTGCGGAGACTCACTCCTCTGTCTTTACGCTTTATCCCTTTAGATAAAGACTCGCAGTCGGTGAGTAACTCCAGTCGTCTTTTCCACTCTCCTTCATAACATTGAATACATTCTGCAGCTTCTGCCTGGGATTCTCTTTAATCTCTCTGTGTTCGCTGTTGCAGCCAGGCAAGCAGGGTACAGCGACTTCCCCATCAGGTGGCAAGGATGGAGACGACGACGATGACGATGACACACCACCTCCGGTTGTGGCACCGCGGCCAGAACACACAAAATCAGTGAGTCAACATAACAGTATTGTGTTTTTTTTTTTTTTTAAAGCTTTAAAATACAGATTACTTTTAGTCTCTTTTAAACTTAACTTATACTTAATAAACTGAAAATCCAACTGCCAAAAATGACAAGCAGATAAAAATAAGAAGGTCAAGATCACCAAAGGTCCGTATTCCTGAAACGTTTCTTTCCTGTGTTGTGTCAGGTGTACACGAGGTCGGTGATAGACCCGATCCCGGCTCCGGAGGGAGACGCCGCCTCGAAGGCAGCTGACAGGCAGAAGAAGAAGGGAGGCAAGATGACCGATGAGGAGATCATGGAGAAACTCAGTATGTGAAACACACACTGGAAATGACGCATCGCAGGCAAAGCCACAGTTATTTTTGGCTCCAGTGGAGTTGATTTAACTATTCTTTGTGACTCTTAGGAACTATTGTCAGTATTGGAGACCCGAAGAAGAAATACACTCGCTATGAGAAGATCGGCCAGGGGTGAGTCACAAACCAAAAGGGGAAGGTTAAACCGACCCAGACGTGTGTTGGGTGGAAATTAAGAAATATTAGCTGCAATAGTAGGATAAAATAAGGAGAAGCCTTCTGTTTTAACTCATACTCATTCTCAACTTTCAGGGCATCTGGCACAGTTTACACAGCCATAGATGTTGCCACAGGACAAGAGGTAAGGTTACTCGTCTTATGTCTCTGCTGCTACAAAAACCAGTCTGAAGAATAAATGACAGTATACTAACAGTAAAGACAAGTAACATTGCAAGATACATGACGATACAATAGCCCAGATAGATTGTGTGTATGGCTGGTTTTACATTGACAGGATGTTGTGTTCTCCAGGTGGCCATCAAACAGATCAACTTGCAGAAGCAGCCAAAGAAAGAGCTAATTATCAATGAGATCCTGGTCATGAAGGAACTGAAGAACCCCAACATTGTCAACTTTGTTGACAGGTAACACTGACCACACGCTGCAGCATACATGCACATCAGTGTGAGTCCACTGCTTTGTGGATGTGACCGTGTGTGCGTGCATTTTCAGTTTCCTCGTAGGAGATGAGCTTTTTGTGGTGATGGAGTACCTGGCTGGTGGCTCCCTGACCGATGTTGTGACGGAGACGTGTATGGACGAGGCTCAGATCGCTGCCGTGTGCAGAGAGGTAGGAATCCTTTCAGAGCTGAGCTGTAAGCAGCTGAGCTTACAGACGTGGTTAACAAAACTTTGTCACACAATCCAAGTGTCACATGTCTCACCTCTTTGCATTTACCAAAACATACCCTTACCTTCTTCCCTCTCTGTGTCCAGGTCCTCCAGGCTCTAGAATTTCTTCACGCCAACCAAGTCATCCACAGAGACATCAAGAGTGACAACGTATTGCTGGGGATGGACGGATCAGTCAAACTCAGTGAGGGAGAGCACACACAAACATGCTCACATCCACAGACACATTTTGCACATATCTGACTAAATAACACACCATTTTTTTGAATTTTAAAAAGGACTGTGATTAAATTGATCTCATCAAATATTTCTTCCTCTCTTTGCAGCTGATTTCGGCTTCTGTGCCCAGATCACACCGGAGCAGAGCAAACGCAGCACCATGGTGGGGACCCCGTACTGGATGGCTCCAGAGGTGGTGACCAGGAAAGCCTACGGCCCCAAAGTGGACATTTGGTCTCTGGGGATCATGGCCATAGAGATGGTGGAGGGAGAGCCTCCATATCTCAACGAGAACCCTCTCAGGGTGAGTGTGTGCTGGGAGAGAAAGTGGATATTGGTGTTTGTAAGTGGAAATAATGATTATTTTCAAGATCATAAATCTTTTGAATATTCCATGATTTAATTTTTTTAGTTTATAAAATGTCTATCACTGTTTCTTGGAGCTCAAAGAGGTGCCTTCAAATGGCTTGTTTTTTCAGTCAAAACAAACCAATGATGTTTAATTTGAAATACATTTTTATTTGCAGCCCTAATTTAAACAAAACTTTTAATATTGTTTTATCTCCTGGAAACATTTATGTATGACACTTATTCTTGATTCTACAAATCAGAGAAAAATTGCATCGCTTTTATAATTGTGACGCAGGATCATGCTGAGCTGTGTCAAGCTGTAACAGGGTACTATACATGTAATATTTTCCAAAGAAATAGTTTGACATTTTGAGAAATATACATTCTGCTTTCTGGCATGGAGTTGATGTGTTATGTGTGCTCTGCCTAACAGCACCTTTAAAGCTCAGTCATTAGCGTGTCATATATAATTTCTTTAATCTGCCTGTCAATCAAAACTTCTGGAAAAAAAGTAATTTGACAGTTTGTTATCTGTCAGATGGTAGCAAGAGTGTACTTCAAATATCGACACTGTGAAGGAATGAATTCATGTTGCGATGCTTCAAGATAATATTTTCTTACATACTGTTGTGCTCATCGTAGGCGTTGTATTTAATCGCAACCAATGGGACTCCTGAGCTGCAGAGTCCAGAGAAGCTGTCTCCTGTCTTCAGATCCTTCCTGTCACGCTGTCTGGAGATGGATGTGGAGAAACGAGGATCAGGCAGAGAACTCCTGCAGGTAGACGAGGCCTCCACACTCATACTGCCATGTCAGGAAATAGTCAAAAAAAAAAAAAAAAAAAAAAAGCCCTTTATGATTACATGAGCCTAATGTGACGTATTTAAATCATGTGTTGTGTCCGACCAACAGTCCAAAACTTGGAGATATTAAAGAAAAGCAGCAAATTTGCACAAATAAGAAACTGGAAATGGAAAGTGTTTGGCCTATTTTTCCTGTACTGTGTGTTGATAACTGAACATATTCGTCAGAGTTAATCCTGAAAAATGGATTTAATTCCTCAGTTTATTATATTTCATGTTTGCACTCCTGTGTCTGTCTGCAGCATCCATTCCTGAAGCTGGCCAAGCCTCTGTCCAGCCTCACCCCGCTCATCCTGGCAGCCAAGGAGGCCATGAGGAGCAACCGCTAAATCTCCAGTCTCGAAAGACTATAAACGCCAAACTAGCCATCTTCTACTGGTCTCCGTATGATGACCATCAGCAACCTGCAACTGTTTGTATTTTTTTTCAAAGGGCCACAAAATGCCTCTCTGCTCTCCCCAGTGTTTCTGTACTGATGCCAAATGTATTTTACCTTTGTGCCTTGTTCTAAAGCTGCACACAGCCACGATGTGTTTTCTCTTCCTTCCAGCCATATCACATGTGTTACTGATATTTGACTGTGGTTACGACAGTGCCATATCAGGAATGTGAAATCGCTGGTTGCAAAGGTTCAAGACTCTTTGCACACTAAGGGCCATATTCACAAAGGGATCTCATCTTATCGCCAGGAGTCTAAAAGTCGCTAAACATTACTCGCTAAAGAATCTGCTGAGATGAACTTTTACTGAAGAAATGAGGAACTCCAAAACTAAGAGAAGCTCAACCCTGATGCCATGGATGACATCATTTTAATGGATGAACTTAACATCTCTACAGTGATTGGTCCGTGTCAGTGAAATAAACCATTGAGAACTACAGCAAAGATAGCATCTTTGGTGTTACTGGGTCATTTTGATTTGTTGGTGAGAACTTTAGAAACCAACCAGCCATCTGAAAATGCTTTTATGAGTTCATTATCGTACTTTATGGTGCATTACTTGCAGCAGGTAGTTGCTTTTGGAGTCGCGCTGTGAATTACTGTTAGACAAAAGTGTGGACAGAAGCGGCCCTAATTTTCTCCTCCTACTTTGAGTTTTAAGATGTTTGGTGAATAAGGAAATCTTTTCATAATTTTGTGTGTCAGATAAAAGACGAATGAAATGAGGGAACTTCATTTTCGGCTCTGAACATGATTGTAGGGTTTTGGTGTGTGGAGAGACCTTGAACCTTTGCAGCTGTTTTACTATGGTAACACAAGTGCATTCTGAACGGGTCCAATAGTTTTGAAACTAGCATGGAAGACTAAAGTGGACCAATACTGTGCTGTACTGTGTTGCACGGTGTTGGACAGTGCCGTCTTTGTGCAGTGGAGAAAGCCATACCAGTGTCCTTGCTTGACCCCGTCTCTCACTGAAAATCGAACCACTCCAGTTATTAAAGGTATTTTCAGTCTGTTTTTTGTACATGAAACATTCATCTATTTTACAAGAGTAGATCAAAGATTTTTTTTTCTGATAATGGTTTCAGTCCTCTGGAGGCAGCTTACCAGGCACCGAATCAGACCTCTGCCATCAAACTCTCTGTGCAAGCTCTTCTGCAAACTATGCAATCACATCTGAACACTTGGATGTTCACTGTATCAAAATTTGCCTCCTTGAGCTTCTTGCACCTAAAAGCCACATTTCTATCACCTTCATGTTTCCTCCTGATGTTCTGTTCATCTCGAGGTGTGCCTTTTGCAATCGACACCCGACTGTCGGTGTGTTGGTGCGAGTACAACACAAATACTGTATGAAATGGTCTGAATGTGCTAAACTGGAGGAAGACTTCTTTTGTATATTATGTATTAGTGATGTCCTGTATTTTCAATGGCTTTTAAAAAGTATGTACATCATTGTTTTATATTTGTAACTAACACAACAGAAGACAAATGTGTTGTTTTTTTGTGTACCTGTTCATCCTCTGTTCATCCCCTGAGCTGTGCATTTATGGACTCGAACTGTAAAGTGTATGCAAGCAGTATTTGGAAATGATTGTTTGTTTCAATTTGCCTGGAGTACCACATGGAAAAAAACAACAGCTGCAAGTTTAGACAATCACTGGAAAGTACTTAAAATCATTTATTTAATGTGCCTTTAACAAATGTATGATGCAGTCAAACCCACTCGTATGGTACTCAACAGATTGACACAAATACTGAGTGATGACAAATACTATTAACAGGCTGGAATACACTGTCATGTGGATTTTGACCAGAACACACATTCCAGTTATACATGTGATATGAATGATTGAGGGTGTAAAATGCAAGTGTTGTTGTTCATCCAACAACTTCTGACATGGAACAAAATCCATACAGTATGTAAATTATTATTAAAGGTGGACCTAAAGAGGCTTGTGTCTGGATGACTGAATGGGCCAGAGGGATGAGAGCTTCTGTTTGAAGTGACTGGTAGCATTCTTTGTTGGAAAGTCAAGCAGGAAGAGATGCAAACAGAGAAGCAAATTAACCGCAGAGGCTATGAAAATTCATTACAAAGAGAAGCAAAATGGCACAGAGATGTAAAACAAGTACAGAGACACAACACAAAGAGATGCAAAATGAGAAGCAGCACAAACACAAAGGAAATCAAACAGGCTGCAAAATGGACAGATGTTAAATTCAACAAAATGATCCAGAACTACCACAAAGACAGAGGCGTCTTCAAAAAGAAAACAACAACCATAGAAACACAAAATTAGCAAATGAGACACAAAGCAATTTCGAAGACATGCAAAGCAATGTGAAGAGATACAGCAAGAGTCTGAGTCCATGATGTGAAATTGACATTCTCTTATTTTAACACAAGAGGGCAGCATTCATCCTCATATGGCAGAAACGCACAGACTCTCAACTCTCTTTTCATGTGAATATCTCTTATGCTACCCTGCACATAAGACGTTTTGAAGGCCCAAGTCTTGTGCCAAGTAATATGCATGTTTATTCACACACACACCCATATTGAAAATGTTACTGGTTTTCCTGCTGATACTGGAAGCCCACATTCAGGGTGAGACACTGCATTGATTGATTTTAGCACTCAAGCTTTCTATAACTGAGTTAAACACATTTTACATTTTTCTTTATTACTATAGGTGTTTACTACTGTATTGGAGCGTATGTGGACATACAGTGATATAGAGTATGGGAGATTTTGACACGCAGCACTGCTCACCTGAACGCAGCACAGTCACCCAAAGCACAATTGCAAATTACACAAGTTTCTGGAAGTTCATCCCCGGTCAAAGGGGAAGTGAAAGTCAGATTTTCATGTCCCTCACAGTCAGGTTTTGTTCCCTTTATGCCTCCAGATGTTCACATATGCACCCAGTCATGCTCAGAGATAAAGTGTTTATTTGTGAAGTACCAACATGTCGGCCTCTATGCCAATACGAGCTGAGCAGGCCTCCACGAGAAATGGAAAAAGTTTGCAAAGAAACGAAACAACACAGAGTGTGAGGGTAAACTGTTTCGAGGGACTTTTAACAGTCGAATGATCCTCAAGATGATGAAGTGTCGCCCCACCTCATCTCTGCTTTTTCTCTTTCACATCAACAGGTGTGTGTTTGCCTTCCTGAACATAATTTGCATGACTTTTGTGCATCACTGCTCCTCAGAGTTTAAGTTCTTATGTCGCAGAGAGTCGAAGTGTTTTCATGCTCTCACACTGAAAAGTGCATCAGGATGATGTTGCCAATAACTCTGATTGTCATGTTGGGTTTTCTGAGTCGGGGTGAGACACTTGGAAAATGTTTGCTGCAAATCCAGTTACTTCTCTCCATTTTACATTTGTTTAAATATCTTTATTCTTGTTTTCTTTTCAAATGCCTTGAAGCATATTTCTCATAACTTGTCATTTCTCCTTTCAGAGTCTTCTGCCAACAATTTTCTGACTCAGAATGAAATATCCAAGTCTGTCAGTCTTGGAGGGACTGTGACCATCAGCGCCACAGGGAGTTCAAATATTGACAGCGCTTTAAGTTGGTTCCTTCAGAAACCTGGACATCCTCCTAAACTTCTGATATACTATACATCAAATCTAAACTCAGGAACTCCATCTCGATTCAGTGGCAGTAGATCTGGTTCTGACTACACTCTGACCATCAGTGGTGTTCAGGCTGAAGATGCCGGAGATTACTACTGTCTGGGCTACCATAGTGATGGCACGTTCACACAGTGATTTAGAGCCGTACAAAAACCTCCCTCAGTTTGAGTGAAGTGAAAACACACTTGCTGCACAAGAGTCATCAAGCAGAACCACAATGAATC
>JBBMOC010000051.1:3023138-3055698 GCA_037975185.1 Centropyge bicolor | reverse complement strand
GACAAACCCCCTATTACTTGTTAACTGGGAAGAAACCTGACTTGTCCAAAATGAGAGCGTTTGGCTCAGAATGTTTTGCATACAAATATGACAAGAAAAAGTTGGACACACGTTGTGAAAAAGGAGTCTTCGTTGGTTACGACAAACACAGTCCTGCATTTTTAGTGTTTTATCCAAACACTGGTAAAGTAATGAAAAACAGGCTTGTGAAGTTCGTGACAAAGAGAACCAGATGTGACCAGTGTAATCCCTCAAGAAGTAAAATTAGAGGTGTGTCAATCTAATACTAACTTACAAAGTATAGATGAGAGTAGCCGTAGTGCACGTTACCCAAAAAGAGAGAGGAAACCGCCACAGTATTATACTGATTGTGATTATGAAGTGAAATCTGAGGAAGACCAATCATTGACTAATATTGACTGTTGCTATCATTTGACTTGTGATGTTCCCCTGACACTGCAGGAAGCTTCGAGCTCTTCAAAATCAGAGCAGTGGGCTAAAGCTATGAAGGAAGAGATGGACTCTCTAATAGAGAATGATACCTTCATATTAACACCCTTACCTGAAGGTAAGCATGCAGTGGGGGGCAGATGGGTCTACGCAGTCAAAGAAAGTCCAGATGAGACAATTTATAAAGCAAGATATGTGGCAAAAGGTTATAGTCAGGTGGCTGGTATTGATTATAATGAAACTTTTTCACCTACGGCTGATATGACTTCTGTACGTGTACTAATGCAGCTTGCAGCTCAGTACGATTTAGAGCTACAGCAGATGGATGTTAAAACTGCTTATTTACATGCTCCTATGGATTGTGAAATTTATATGGAGCAGCCTGAAGGGTTTGAGAAGAAGTCGAAAACAGGAGAGAAACTGGTCTGTAAGCTCAACAAGTCGCTATATGGTCTGAAGCAGTCAGGGCGAAACTGGAATAAGATGCTCCATGATTTCCTGATTGAAAATGGTTTTGTTCAGAATACAGCAGACTATTGTGTTTACAGTACGCATTCAGAAGGTGAAAGCATCATATTGATCGTTTGGGTTGATGACATCATTCTTGCAGCGAGTCATGGTCAAATACTGAAAAGTGTGAAAGAAATGTTGGGTGCAAAATTCAAAATTAAAGATCTTGGGAAACTAAGGCATTTCCTTGGCATTGATTTTGCCCAGACAAAAGGGTAAGTGAAAATGAATCAAAAGAGATACATAAGCAAAATTCTGGAAAGATTTGAAATGACTCATTGCAAACCAAGAGTGACACCATGTGAAATGAAAATGAAATTTGACAGCGAGGGTGAAGCTACTGATTCAAAGAAGTATCGTGAAGTTGTTGGCAGTTTAATCTATCTAATGACATCAACTCGACCAGATTTGAGTTTTGTTGTTAGTAAACTGTCACAGTACCTTTCTGAACCAAAACAACAACATTGGGTTGCAGCTAAGCATGTGTTAAGATACTTAAAAAGCACTGTGGACCAGGAATTGTGTTACAGGAAACAAGATAATCTTGCACTTTTGGCTTTTTGTGATGCAGACTGGGCAGCTGACCAGAATGACCGACGCAGTGTGACTGGTTACTGCTTTACTTTGAGAGTGGGCCTGTTATTTCCTGGAAGTCAAAGAAACAGCCCACAGTAGCTTTATCCACATGTGAAGCTGAATACATGGCTTTGTCAGCTACAGCACAGGAGAGTCTATACCTTGTACATTTGTACAGTTGGCAGGAATGGACAATGAGATGGACTATACTCCTGTTACTGTTTTTGAAGACAATCAAGGTGCTATTGCCCTTTCAAAGAACCCGGTATGTCGCCAACGTTGCAAGCACATTGATTGTTCTGGCGTTGAAAAGGACTGTATTTAACTGATTGATAAGCTGTGGCCGCTGGGGGGCATCAATCAGGATGCGCAGACAGACGTTCCCTTCAAGTCTTTATTGTGAGCATGAACATGAACCTGTGAGTGTGGTTCTGTAAATAAGAAATAAAAGCAGTAATCAAAACAAACATACTCACTTCCTGAGCAGTACTAACACAACAGTTGACTCATAATATAATGATAACATAGCATAATAAATAACTAATACTGTATACACGAAATCGTTATTAGCAACAAGCTAACTATACATTAAACGATCAACTTATACGATCGATAATAATAATACAAAAAACAAACATAAACCTCAAACTTACGTGTCTATGAACGCACACTTTCCCAGGCTCACCATTACAAGAAAAATAACAATACTAATAAACAGTCTTTCTTCTCTCTATGGAGCACGTCACTCCCCGCTGCCGATCCTATCTGTTTTTGTACCTTTTCTTTCTTTTTTTTTTTTTTTTTTTAACCTGTTCTGTTACAGCAACTTGAGCAAATAGTGCGATGTTCTAGATGCCCAGTCGTGCCACACAGTTTTGATCTGCTACAGGTAAGTCTGAGATACTTCTCCCATAGTATGATTTATATTTTTATTTTTGGTTTGTGTGATGACTGGACCAGAACAGGAGGGAGAAGGACAGAGATAAAGAATAAAGAGAGGGGGATGTGAGGACAAGAGGGGCATGGGAGGACAGAGGACAATAGACAAGAGAGAACATAACAACAGATACAACAATAACAATCAACAACAACAACAACAACAACAAAAGCCGTCACTACCATACTAACAATTACAATGGTGACAAAAGAACAGCAACAGATGACAAAACAGCTTGAAAATTCTCAGTAAAATACCTACCGAGGTATGGGTTCTGAAACAATGATGTAATAGTTAATGTGTGTGTCGAAAGTGTAATAGAAAAAACAGACTAAGACAAGCAAGCAACCAGCAAATATAGGAAAAGACAGGATTGCAGTGCTTCTAAAGCCAATAGTGCCAAGGGTGTGCATGTGTGTGCATGTATGTATGTCTGTGTGCGTGTGAGTGTTTTGCGTTTGCCCCTAGTGCCGAGAGTTAGTGGGGGACCACCGCACGCACCTCCCCCGTGCACCACCACCGCCAGCAGGCTAGAGCCCCCAGCACCGAAGAGCCCACCAGCCCAGGAGAAGGGATAGGCCCGGGCAGAGCCCAGAAGTCCACCAAACAACCCCCGCCGAGGAGCCCAGCAGGAAGCCCCGAGGAGGCAGCCCCAACCCGGGACGGACCAAGAAGGAGACAAGGAGACGACCAACCCCGAGGACAGGCCCGGCCCCCCCCCAGTAGCAAGCAGAGACCAGGACATGTGGCGGTGTGGGCAAATGTGATGAGGTGGGAGTATGAGGGATGGGTGACTAATGGTGCAGTTGAAATTGGGAGAAAATTTGGACATGGACACCACACTGCTTGCAGACAGTGGGGTCTCTCATGCCCCCTCCCCCAAAGGCCCTATGTGACTAAGGTGCAAATAAAATTGGAGGGCGACCAGGCAATAGCAGGTGTAAAGGATGGGGCCACCAGGAAGCAGCCCCAGCCCCCACCCACCCTGGGCCTCAGCCACCCCCCAAGGACCTAATGGTGTATGGACTGAGATCCAGTGGGAGGGGTAGGGGATGTTGATTCTCCCCAAGGTAGCCAGGTTCCCGACTGGCTCCTGAGATGGACCCCCCCATTGCTGACCCCCAGACGGCGGAGGAGCAGGACCATACGGCCCAGAGCCCATACCAACGCGCCCCAGGACCCCACCAGGGCGCCAGGACAGAGACCGGCCCCCCCCAGGGGGGATGAGAGGGGGGGAGCGAGGACGCGGCGAGCCGGCCAGACCGCAGCCCCACGACCCAGAGTGAGAGCAGGAGGATCGTCCAATCCCTCATCCCTGGAAGAAAAGAAAACAAAAAAAGAGAAAAGAGAAAAAAAAAAAAGAAAAGAAAAAAAAAAAGGGGGGGGGGGGGGGGAGAAAGGTAAAATAATAAATTAATAATTTAAAAACCATAAATACCCCCCATCTTCTGCCGAAACCGCTGGCTCCATGGAGGCAGAACGGAGGACGCTGACCAGGCCGCGTTCCGGCGCGACCCCCAAGTCCAGGTACCAGGCCACCCCATACAGCTGCGGTGACAGGGGGACCAGGGGCAGCCGGCCCCACCCCGCCAGGGGAGGGGGGAGCGGGGCGCCAAGAGGGCACTGCACCCCCCCAGCACACAGACACGCCCCACACCCGGGGGCCAACAGGGGCCGAGGGCCCCCAAAAGATGCAGCCCCAGACCAGCCCACCCCCAAGGAAGGCCCCGCCCACCCCAGAGCCACCGCTGGGGGATGCTGGGACTGAACAGCCTAGGTGTCTTGCCAAGTCTTCACAAACCAACCACCAGAAGTTGTTAACAGGTGCACAAGCCCAGACAGCATGCATATAGTTATCTATACTATTATTAGAGCAGTGTACACAAATGTTTGAGTCAGATAAACCCATCTGGAACAACACAAAATGTCAATGTTACAGATGCTCAAACATTTTGCACCTGAAATACCTTCATATATAGTGGACAGTGTTACATTTTACATAAATGTAGGGGTGCAAGCTAAAATTACAGTTCCACATGATTTGGAGGACCAACCTGTCAGGCATTAACTAAAATAATTATAAATAAAATAAGCTCACACAAATTTTGTGTAATTCTAACACACACTGTTATATATTTACATGAACACATAGCCGCTAAACAATAGACCCTGTTACATTTAGCTCATGGAGTTTTTATTTGTAACTTGCTGAATAGATTGTGTGCCATTAAAAAAATATATTTTTATATATCCTGTTACAACATGGCTACCACCAGTACAATGCCTGCAGGTGCTTTGCATTCACATCTTGGTCACATATGCAATGCTGATCTGAATATTCCTTTCCAGTTGAGTGATATGCATGTGATTATATCATATTATATTACCTGAAGACAGACTTCACCTTGGTGACAGCTGTAAGTTTAAAGAGGTTTGAGACACAACATGCTGTCAGCGTTGCAGTCAACTTTGAGTTAAATGTACTCTAAAAAGTGTATTTCAGTAGTAGTTGAAGTAATGTAATGTTTTGATTCAGTCTAACTGAGATTTCTGCACTTTGTATTTTGTGTCTGACATCATGGCGTTCACGCCCCCCACCCCCCTTTCTGAAGCGCGAAGGAGCAGCCATTTTCTCTCATGACGGTGACTCGGAAAGAAGGTAAGTAATGAAAGACAACATTTTATTTTCTGCATACAATTATAAGCTTAAAATCTATTCAAAAAGGCCTGGCTACATGTAATGAGTTGGACTTTTGTGTTGGAATGATAGGCTCAACATTTTCCCAAACTTTTTTCGCTACACCCAGTAAAGCCCATCTCTCTCTCTTTTTTTCCCCCCCAGTTTTGCACTTCATGTGGAGATGCAAGGACTGTGGGAAGGCTTTTACAAGAAGATCTGAACTGCTTAAGCACTACAAACTGAATCACAGGCATTACGGTCGAGGCCATTCATATCTATGCACTTATTTAGATTGTATGTGTAGATTCAAGACTTGGAATGCCCTACTGAGCCATTTATCAAGAAATCACCCTGCCCAGTGAAGTGTCACCAAAGCTATATCCACATTCAACTGCCACATTTGTGGTCATAATCAACTCTCCACTGAAAGGGAATATTTTCAACACATCTTTCAGCATCTTAAATATAAGGAAACTGTGACATGTGTGTTCCAAAACTGTGAATATAAAACCAACATTTAGGAGAACTACAAAAGTCATAAATACAGAAAACACTCGGGTACAGACAATATCTTCAAGCCTGGTATAAATCCTGTTGAAGAATCTTGTGCTGGTGCTGCTAGTGATATTTCAGATGAAGAGAGTATAGAGAGTGATGCCAATTTAAATTCTGCCTTTGACAACGAATCTAATGAAAACTTGGAGAAGGATATTGAGCTTAAAATTGCTTCAGTCCTCCTTAAGTTAGAACACATATTTCTTGTGTCTAATGCAGCTGTAGATTATCTTTTGCAGGAGTTAAACTATTTGATTGGTTCCCTTTCTCTACCGATTACTCAAAAGACTATTAGCCAGGTATTGCAAGACAATGGATCTCAGTTTGACCATTCAGTTGTTAAAAAGCTAGCGAGTGCACTCTGTGATACTAACCCTGTTAAAAATGCAGTTGGAGACAAGGGTCCTCTTTCCAGTGCTTGGAGGCGAAAAGTTTACTATAGAAGCTACTTTAATGTAGTGGAACCAGTGGAATATATACTCGACCGTAAGAATAGGAAGTCATTCCAGTACGTTCCAATTTTAAAGTCTTTGCAACAAATTCTTGACTGTCAGATTATGTCAAGGCGGGCGGGTGAGGACTCAGGCGCATCACACAAATCGGTGCTCAAAAAATTATTTTAATGAAAATGAATAAAGTATTAACAAAACTCACATCAAGGTCGCAGGAAGACAAAATCCAAAACACAAAAACATCAGCAAGGCAAGGCAAAGGATAACATGGACATGGACGTGAAGCGAGGACGTGAACATGAAGCGTTACGTGAAGAGAGACGATCCGGCAATGGTAAACAGAAAGCAACTGACCTAAATAGTGTGTGGTGGTAATTAACTGCAACAGAAAACACAGGTGACTTGATGAGGTGGGTGTGGCTGGTAAGTGACAAGATGCAGAGGCGGCGTGAGTGACAATACATGGATATAGAATATGAGAAACAGAACAGAAACCAGAACACAGAACTAGAACAAACAGAACTAAAACATTACATTACATATGACGGAAAGGAAACTATGGCATAACAGAGATAATGACATGACAGAAACTAGACTGGCCGGCATGAATGTAACAGTAAAACAAAGACAGAACAAAAACAAAGTCTAAACAGAAACCTAACTTCAGAACTGTGACAGATAATCTTGGATCAGGCAGGTCATTTAAATACTGTAGATCCACAGCCACAGAGAACTAGTGTACACGTATACAAATCTTTCTTTGATGGTGCCCTCTTCAAAGCAAATGGACTGTTATCAAAGCAGGAAAGCATTTCATTGATATTATACATTGATGAATTGGAAATATGTAATCCCCTTGGTACATCCAAGAGAAAGCACAAAATCTGTGGTTTGTATTGGATTCTGGGTAATTTGCCACCTGGCTGTAACTCTGCTTTATCCTCCATCTATTTGGCTGCTTTAATCAAAAGTAATGATCTGAAGAGCTATGGGTATGAGAAACTGTTAGGACATGTAATTCATGATCTTATTATTTTGGAACAGAGTGGAATATTTGTGTCAAAGCTGGGAAGAACAGTAAAAGGCACAGTTCAGTGTGTGGTCGCTGACAACCTTTGTGCACACGGTATTGCTGGATTTGTTGAAAATTTCTCAGGATCATACGTGTGTAAATTTTGCACTGCAGAGGGATCAGATTTCCAGACAAAAGAAGTTAGAAGTGGGGATTTTACTATAAGAACCAAAGACATCCATGCAGATCATTTAAGAATCCTTCAGGAAAAGAAATTACCCAATTATTATGGTGTGAAGTCAAACTGCATTTTGTCAAAGCACCTCTCGTATTTTGACGTTACCACTGGTTTTCCTCCAGATATATTACACAATCTTTTGAAGGAACTGTTCCTTTTGAACTTGCACTTTGCCTCAGTGTATTCATCAAAAAAAAGTATTTTACATTGTTAACATTGAATGAAGCAATATCATCGTTTAACTTTAAGTGGACTGACAAAACGAATCAATCTCATCCTGTGGCTCTTAATTTTGCAATCAAAAAAACAGTTGGAGGAAATGCGCATGAGAACTGGAGTCTAATCAGATTTTTGCCATTGTTGATTGGGCAGAGAGTTCCCTGTGAGGAGCCAGCTTGGCAGATATTAACAGACCTGAAGGACATTGTGGACCTCGTGGTCAGTCCAGTTCATACTGAGGACTCCATTGCATATCTTGATTTTTAGATCTCTGAGCACAGAATTCGATTTCAAGAGGTTTTCCCAGACTGTGACCTTAAACCAAAACACCATTTTTTGGAACATTATCCACACTTGATCCGCCAGTATGGTCCACTAGTTGCCCTATGGACTATGCGTTTTGAAGCATAGCATAGCTTTTTAAAAAGAGTTGCAAGGAATATCAGGTGCTTCAAAAATGCGCTACTTTCTCTTTCAGAGAGACATCAGTATCAGATTGCACATTGTTTGTATGCGTGTAACTTTTCTAGACCTCTACTGGAAGTGACTAATGTTTCCTCTGTTCATGTTGATGTTCTGAACAAGGAAATTTCAAATGCTCTGAGACAGAAGTCTTCAAATCTGGGCACAGTGTGCTTGGCAAAAAATGTGACATATAATGGACTACAGTACAAGTGTGGGATGATCTTGATCCATGGCTCACTGGCAGGACTGCCAGAGTTTAGTGAAATAATCCAAATGGTGATATTGCAGGACAAGTTAATATTCATTGTGACGAAGCTCAGTGGATGGTATATTGAACACTATAGAGCTTATGATCTCAAAACATCGCCAGGCAAGGAAGTGGAAGTTATTGAGCCACAAGAACTACATGATGTATACCCACTGGCAGACTACAAAATTGGAGGGATGCGGCTTGTCACGTTGAAAAGATATGTCCATGTTTAAAGGGTGAGACCTCTGAATGTGATACATTGTTTTATTTTTTTTTTTTGGGGGGGGGGGTCATTTTCATAGAACATTATTGTGTTCTCAAATCATATTTCCATCATACACTTGTGTTTCAATCAAAGGTAGTCTTCATTATTTGACTTACAAATACCTTTTTCTGTGGTCATAGTTGTCACCCTTCACCTGTGAAACACTTATACATTTGTTATTTTCAGTGTTTCTTTCCTAAAGTTGCTTACACTGGTTACACTATTTTAATCTTTAATAGTTGCACTACACTGTAGAGCTCAATGTAGTTACAACTAATACAACAGATCTTGAATACGTTCTCCCTCATTATCCCACTTCAGCAAAGTAGACATACCAATCAGAAATTAGTCAGTGGTATTCCTAAAAGGGAACTGCCTCACATGTTGTGTTTGTGCTGTCTTCTCAGGCTGCCATGGCTGGGTCTACGACCGCAAGACTGAAGGTGATTTTGGGGGAGAATAATACGGACAAACTGACTCTTCTACATGGGATACCAGACTCACTAGATGACCTTATCAAGAACATTAAGGATACATTTGGATTAGAAGGCAACTTCAGACTGCAGTACTTGGACCAAGATTTTGGTAATGACTTTTTCAATCTGAATTCAACCAGTGAACTTCAGGATTTGGGGACCATTAAGGTGATCCACCAGACCACAAATCCACCTTTGATCACTGCTACTGAAACCTCAGCATCTCCTTCAGTTGAGTCTGATGACTGTGCTTCATTTGCCTCAAATGACACGATTATTCTGTCATCCCCCGAATCTCTGCCATCTCGAACACAGCAGTGGCCAGAAGACTTTCCACTTCCAAAATGTTCTTATGACACAGAGTTGCAGCAAGCAAAGGCGAATTCTGAGAGCCATGTGAGCCACAAGATGTTAACTGTCAGCTCCAGAATGAAGTCTGATATTCTGAACAGGCTAGCAGAAGAAATTTACAAATACAAGGCCTACCCAGAGAATATACATTTCTGCTCCGTTGCCGAGGCCTTAATCAAAAGGCACCCCTGTTTGAAAGAACCAGGCTCCTTCAATGGCTGCTACGGTTGGAAAACACGGCTGAAATACAAGATGGGAAACTACAGAACGCAGCTAAAATTGCAGGGGTGTTCAGAGCTGGCAGTCAACTCTCTGAAATGTAAAGCTGCAACAGATAGTTTTCCTGCTAAAAAAGTGAAGAAGCCAAAACGAGCTGAAGCAAACTTTTATCCATCTTTCCCTCCTGGGGAGACTAAGGAAAGCCAGGAAAAAGAGAGACTAGAACTTCTGAAAGACAACCATGTAAGGAACAACAAAAGGATCATTACAGAAAAAATGACTCCCACTTTTGCATACAGAAGACAGGAAATAGTAAATGAAGAACCAAGCATTAAAGACTTTAAAGACAGATGGCCTGCACTGATCAACCAGAAAGAGGTGAGGGAGAGAGAAAGGTGGGTGTGGTGGGCTTGGCACTGGTGCGATAGAAGCTGACTCTGATACCATCTCTACTGTACTGGGTTTTGTTGTAGATCAGTGCAGATTTCAGAGGCTCACAGCTGTTCCCCTGGAGGAAAACTTCATAGCACAGCTAGATATGTACTCAAGTCAGCTGGCCAGAGTCATCCGTGCCAAAGGAGGAGCCACACGCCAGAAGACTGCTGACATCATGGACGTTCTGGACAAGGTAGATCTGTATCATGATGAGGCTCTTGAGTTTTCCCTGATAATTAAGAGAGGTGTCACAATTCATCTGCATCCTTTTGTAGATATATAATCATCTGCAGACCATTACTGAACTCACATCCATTCTGCATTTTAAAATGAAACTCGGGCATTGTAAATGTCTCTGGGTTGTTGTTTTTTTTAAGTGTAGGAGTGTAGCTGTTAGGATGTCATTCTTCAGACATTTGGTGGAAAAAAAATAATCAAGAATAATTTCTCCTAGAGGGAGGACATTCATCTTCGCAGGGAGTGTGTGCTGAAAGCCCTTACCCAAGATCCAAGTGACCTAACCAAGGAGTATCTTGTAAGTTTCCCCAATAATTTGCTTGTCAGAACATCTCATTAAAGGCTAAATGACCAAAACAATAGCCCTAGCAAAATCCTCAAACTGTGATGGTACACAAGGTTATTGCATAACAGTGCAAAGCGATGCCGGTGATGCTTGTGTTTTCATTCTGTAGGACTCCAGGGCAGATGATGTTCAGAGGGACCTGGGACAGCACATGATGGTAGTTTTTGTCATTCGGAAGGAGGGAGGAGAAGGGCTGCAGGAGCCACCTGAAGACATCGGAGTTGTCATCGAGGGAGTAGAGCTTTTGCATGGACTGACTTCAGTTGCCTCAGCTTGTGCCCTGCTTCTAGGATTAATATACATACTGAACCTTGCTTATCCCAAACCCCTCCATTTCACATTTGAAGTGCTTCAGAAAGTCATCATGCAGCTTGACATGCACAAGATGTCTCCTAAAGTCCAAAATCTGTTTGGCAGACTTGAAAGCTTGGAGGATTATCTCTTTCCATTGAGAGATGCAACAAGAGACACAACAAATATTCCTGAAACCACAATGTTAAATGTATAACCTGCACTGGTTTTGATTTTTGTAGGAGCAGGAGTTTATGTTCTCCAAATGTGTTTACTTCTATTTTTTTGGGTGAAAATGTGCATTTCAGTTTTGATGTGTTCCAAAAACAGTTAACACGACACTCTGTAGAACAGAAGCACTGTTAATGGTTAGGCAGTAGTATTCATGCAGGAGTTTGAAGGACTGCAATGGCTACCTAAAGGTTTTGCATGAGGTGTTTTCAGTGCCCTATTTCTTGATTATTGTATGCACTGCACCTATCTTAATCTGTATGGCAGAATTTAAGCCTTAAAAGTAACCAAATTTGCCGAGTTCCATTGTGTAAGCCTTTTTGATGTGTTCCAAAAACAGCTACATGACACATCTGCATATAGAGCAGAAATTCAGTTCAGCGATACTCATGCCGATCTGTGAAATGTTAGATTTTGGAGACAACTGTCCTGTTAAAGCTAGAAGTAAAATGGCCTAGTTCCATTGTGGAAGCCTCTTTTATGTATTACAAAAACAGCTACATGACACACTGTAGATCAGAAGTTCTGTCAAAAAAGAAGAGCTCACTTGTGGGGTAATAAAAAAAAAAAGTGTTTTTTTTTCTTATGTATCTTTGCTGTTTTTGTTGTTTACACGTGTAATAAATTCTAAAAAGGGTCAAATTGAGTCTTAAATTTATAATTATTGGGACAGTATTTTAATTTTATTTAAACCAAAATTTCATACTAAGCTAACTGCAAAAAACACTTTAACTGAAACCATACTCTTAGGTTGAAAAGCAGCAGTATTTTAACATAGAGTTATGCAAATAGTTGAGTTGGAAAAACAGGAAAATTTAAGTTGAAACAATTTAATTTTGAGTTGGATTAATGCAAACTGTTGATTTAAATGCAATAAGTTCATGTGACTTAAAGCAATGAGTTACTCAAACATGTTAACTTTATTTGAAAAAACTTAATTCAATTAGGTGTTACCAATTGAAGCAATTCAATTAAGTTGGTTCAACTTTTTTCTTTAAACTTTGAGTTAAATGTAATAATATAATATTTCCAACCTGTTGCTTTAAAATATGGCCGATCATTTCAAATTCTTGTCATGGCTACAGATAAAAACCTGTTTAAGGCTTCAAATCTCACATGTTCCATGATGGAAATTGCTTAAGTCTTGTCCGTCACTTTCGTTGAGTCTTTGGCCTTTGTCAGGGGCAAAGAAATCCTCACTTGAAGCGATTTTTATTGAAAATTTGCCGAGTAAAAACTGGAGACAAAATTTTCTGGCTCGTTCGAGGTTTGAAACTCTAGCGATTGAAATGTCGCACCTGGAGACCAACATAGCAACCTTGGAATCCTGGACGGCCATTTTCTGCATATCTACATGGACATCAGTTTGTACAGATGTGCACAAAATGGACACATCTGTAATCTCATGTTTGCAGCCTGACATCAAGTCCACATTTAACACTGAATTTACACATGTGAGAGCTGTTCTCTGTTCATATTTGAATGTTGTTCTACATCAGTGTTTCTGCAATAATTATTCACAATATTACCTTGAATGTCTTTCTCTTTCAATGTGTCTCAATGATCATCATTTTTCAAAATATAAATGTAGAATTTTTCTGGTCAAACTCACCAAAACCCTCTTTCATTTGAATATTTGTTGATTATTATTATTATTATTATTATTATTATTATTATTATTATTATTATTATTATCATTATTATTTAACATAGAGTGACACTGCAAAGCTTTTAACAAGATAACCTTCACACAACAAATGTCACACTGTATTTAATGAGCGTGTCTATTGTTTAGATTTGTTCACTAAATTGATAGATACGACAAGATGACTTTCACAAGACCTGGATTTTCACCATCTTACATCCTCGGCTGATCAAATATGCAGTTTAAATTCCATTGAAAATCAATCAAGTTGATTGACGGCTCTTTTCATATGCGGACGATCTCTGATTGATGAATTGTTTAATAATTTTCAATTTTATGATATTCTATTATCTTCAGAATTAAAATTTGTATGCTTTCATGTATTTAACTTAGAGTCACTAATTAACCAAATGGTGAGAAATCAGACCCTCAAAAAGACTGGCACTCAAACATAGAGCTGACACCTTTTTACTTCAAGTTAAGTTTCAGATTTACATTTTATGCTAAATGCAGTAATAAATGTCTGTCAATTTGACCCAAATTTATGAATACATTTTTTAAGCATTAGCTTTCTATGAAATAAGACAGTGTTGTCTTTGGCCTGTTATATAGAGTTTTATACTGTTTATATGTGACCGGTCGGGTCCGACGTGTGACTGAAGGAAGTGATGTCACAGGAAGTGGAACCCTCCTGATCAGGATCTACACTGAGCTGTACATCACAGAGGGACAGAGTGAAGAGGTTAATACCCAACATGAGGTGAAGCAGCTGGAGACCACGTCCAAGATGGAGACCCTCCACGATACTCCAGTCAAGTGTCAGGACATCTTTAAAGCTTTACCTGGCCAACATGGACACATCAGAGTGGTTCTGACCAACGGCGTGGCTGGAATTGGAAAAACCTTCTCGGTGCAGAAGTTCACTCTGGACTGGGCAGAGGGTTTGGAAAACCAAGATGTCAGTCTGGTGGTTGTGCTTTCGTTCAGGGAGCTGAACCTGATCAGAGATGAGTACAGTCTTCTCACTCTGCTCCACGTTTTCCATCCAACATTACAGAAGGTGACAGCAGAGCAGCTGGCTGTCTGTAAACCTTTGTTCATCTTTGACAGCCTGGATGAAAGCAGACTTTCACTGGATTTCCTCAACCATGAGCTTGTGTCTGATGTCACACAGAAGTCATCAGTCAACGTGTTGCTGACAAACCTCGTCAAGGGGAATCTGCTTCCCTCGGCTCTGGTCTGAATAACTTCCCGACCTGCAACAGCCAATCAGATCCCTCCTCGGTGTGTTGACAGGGTAACAGAAGTACGAGGCTTCACCGAGGCCCAGAAGGAGGAGTACTTCAGGAGGAGATTCAGTGATGAAGAGCTGTCCAGCACAATCATCTCACACATGAAGACGTCCAGGAGCCTCCACATCATGTGTCAGATCCCAGTCTTCTGCTGGATCACTGCCACAGTTCTGGAGCACATGTTGACTAGTGCATGTGCTCATGTGCCCATACAGGTGCTGACCACACTGGGGTGCCTGGGAACCGGGACCAGAGGGAGCTGGCCGGCCGATCGGGAATGTGTCAGTCGACCCTGAGCCATGCTAGCTGTGTGGGACGGCATTATCAGCAAGTCAGCCAGTTATATCAGATTCCCATATCATGCAGCTGAACAGGTCGACATTAAAGCGCAGTTTGCAGCGAGAGCCGGTTTCCCTAATGTAATCAGAGCTATCGACTGCACAGCATCATTACTAGTCACTGGTTAAAGTTAGTGACTTACTGTTTTTTGCTGATTAAACTACAACTTAAGATCTTTCCAGCAAGCCCCAGAATGTCTCTGTGTGCAAAGTACTCATGTTAATAACCCCGTGCGTAAAGTCTGAAATGTCTTAATCAGCCTCACATTTTCCCCGGCGCACTTCTGCACTAATGTGCAACAGGACTCACGAACCAGAAGCTGGACCCATTAAATTGTATCCCACCCAGGAGGCCACCCGGGCCCGGCAACATTTGATTTCAATCATGTAAAAGAGGCAAGGACGCAGAATTCACTTATTCACCAATGCATTTATTGATTCACTGATATTTGTGAGGACGCCTATCAGTTGATCTGGGCGATCATTTATGCCGCCTATTGCTCTCACTATTTCGTCTTGTGACTCCAGCACAGCAGGGGTGAGGACACGGCCAGTCGGGCGGGTGGTGGCAGCAGCAGCAGGTTGCGGCGTACTGACGCCGGGGAAGCCAGGGACGGTAGAGGAATCCCCCGAGCCGGAGACGCTGGGGACGGCTGTGTTTTAAAATAAATTCAGCGATCAAACATGAGTCAAAGTCTCTGATACCCTCTTTTATATGCTGCTATGTTTAAATTTTAATTCAAAATATTTCAAACCAAATAATAGCAGCCATACAGCATTTACGCATGAACCTCTATCTTATAGGATGTGTATGTGAGGAGGCTACTGTATGAACACATTTGTTGTGAGTTACACAAATACATAAGTACCTTCTTTTTAATCAGAGTCACCCACATGTGCTCCCACCCCCCCGAGAGCAGTGTCACTCAGAATTGCAGCTACTCTCTGGTCAAACGGCGTCTTGCTCATGCTTTTCTGATTCCCGACCGTGCGGACAGGAAAATCTCTGGCTCATTTAAATGCGATTTGCATATGTAAATTGGGGCGTGGACTGGGAGGGGTCGGGTACTCCAACACCTGCGCTCAATTCCACGTTGATTCAGATGTACAAAGAAAATGTGCTTGGATTCATTCGTACGCACGGATTGATACATCTGGATTTTTTTGTGCGTAGGACGTTTTCTGGATTTGAGCGTACGCCAGGTTTTAGTAGGAGCAAGCTGAGATCTAGAACATAGGAGATAGCAGTTAGTTGGTAAGTGTTTTTGAAACTTTGGTTTTGAGTTTGCTTAGGACTTGCTGTCAGGTAGTTGTCAGACTTTGTTGGTACAGAGCACTTGCTGGTTTCACTCTCTGAGTCTCAATAGGTGGGTCATTCCCACCTATTGTTACCTGGCTGAAAATCTGAAAGGGGCGGGTTCAGCCTGCGAGTGTACCTGCATGAGTCCCCGAGCAAGGACACAGACTGCCCAGTCTTTTCCTACTCTTTATATACGTAGCCTGCCTCACACACCATGTTCTACAATACCATCCCTGTTGTCCAAGGGCTTCGAAAAAAATGCAGATGCTACAGAAAATGCAACCCTGCAAACCTGCGCTACCTCACAAAAGCCTCTGATCCTGGTGCCTCTTTTAACTTTGGTCTATGGAATTGCCAGTCGGCTGTAAACAAAACAGAATTAATCCAAACACTGGTTAATTCTTCTGATATTCAGGTCCTAGCCCTGACTGAAACCTGGATCCGTCCAGAAAACACTGCCACACCAGCTGCACTCTCTGCTGACTCCATTTTCTCCCACACACCCCGTCCTGTTGGACGGGGAGGTGGTACAGGTGTCCTACTGTACAAAAAATGGAAGTTCACTAAGCTCTCTCTGCCCAACAACTACTCATCATTTGAGTACCATGCAATCGGTGTTACTGCACCAATTAAGCTAAATGTTGTTGTCATATACCGCCCTCCAGGGTGTCAACTGAGTGACTTTGTAGTTGAACTGGACATGTTACTCTCTGGCATTCAGGACTATGACACACCGCTTGTCATTATGGGAGATATGAACATTCACACAGACAAAGCCCAAGCAACTGACTTTCTGTCACTTATGGCATCATTTGACCTCAAGCAGGTCTCCACTCCTCCCACACACAAAGCAGGAAACATGCTTGACTTGATCTTCTGCCGCAACTGCTCCACAACAAATCTGAGTGTTACTCCACTTCACCTGTCAGACCACTACTTTATTCAATTCACTGTCTCCTTACCAGAAGACCCTCCTGTTCTTCCGCAAATGGTCTCAATTCGCCGCAATCTTCGGTCCCTCACACCGACCCAGCTCTCTAATGAGGTCCTGGCTTCCCTGCCTACTCATAATGAATTCTCTGCACTCACAGTTGATGAGGCTACAGACACTCTCTGTTCCTCCCTTGCCTGCTCTCTGAACAATCTCTGCCCTCTAACATCCAAACCTGCTCGTGACTCCCCCCCTAGTCCATGGCTAACTGAAGTCACCAGAAAGCAAAGGGCAGGGCTCAGAGCGGCTGAGAGAAAATGGCGTAAATCCAGAGAGCCCACTGACCTCAGTGACTATCAAAGGCTTCTAACATCATTTTCCTCCAGCTTAAAAACTGCCAAGACCATGTACTATCAGAGCAAGACCAATGGCACTTCAGATACTCGGAAAATATTCTCTGCTTTTAACTCACTCCTCCACCCACCTCCTCCTCCACCCTCCGCTCTGCTCACTGCAGACATGTTTGCCTCATTTTTTACGGACAAAGTCTCTGCAATCAGTAACCAGTTCTGTGAGCCTGACCAACTCACTGTGCACCCACCAACTAATGGGGTCACACTCTCCTCATTCTCCCCTCTGACTGAGGTGGAAGTCGCCAAACTGTTGCTGGACTCTCGTCCCACTACCTGTCCACTGGACCCGATACCATCCAACCTCTTACAAACCATCTCCCCATCACTTAACCCTGCAGTAACATACATCATCAACTCCTCACTTGCTACGGGTGTGTTCCCCGCTGCATTTAAGCAAGCTCGAGTCACTCCACTACTCAAAAAATCTACACTCGACCCAGCCCAGGTCGAAAACTACAGACCAGTTTCACTCCTGCCCTTCCTGTCTAAGGTACTTGAGCGAACTGTCTTTAACCAAGTCTCTGCTTTCCTCTCTGACAACAAACTGTATGACCCAAATCAGTCTGGTTTCAAACAGGGTCACTCTACCGAGACAACACTCCCATCTGTAACAGAATCACTGCGTTCTGCGAGAGCTGCTGGACAGTCTTCAGCTCTCCTGCTGTTAGATCTGTCAGCTGCCTTTGCTCCTTGTCATCCCAGCCAGTCCCTCTATACAACAAGAAATCAACATCCAGCTTGAATCAGCCCAACTCAAACCCACAAAGTCTGCCAGAAACTTGGGTGTCATGATTGATGACCAACTAACTTTCAAGGCTCATGTGGCCACTGTTGCTCGATCATGTCGATTCGCTCTGTACAACATCAGGAAGATCAGACCCTTCCTGTCTGAACATGCAGCACAACTCCTGGTACAGGCTGCAGTAATATCGCGCATCGATTATTCCCACTAAACATTGAGACATTGAAACAACGTGATTTCAACGTCATTGTTGGACGTCTAATTTTGGTCCCCTGAAGGTGCAGACTGTTACTCCAGACGACGTCTTTTCTTGGACGTGATTTCGACGTCCAAAAATGACGTGCACAGGACGTCCGTATAGGAGCCGATGGACGTGATTTCGACGTCCGCGGGACCTCCGTTTCGGAACCGATGGACGTGTTTTCGACGTCTGCGGGACGTCCGTATAGGAACCGATATGGACGTGTTTTCAACGTCCGCGGGACCGATATGGACGCCTTATTTAGACGTTGTTCTTACTGTGCATAACTGTAGTCCCACTTCAGAAGGTGGCATACTGTTCCAGCTAATTTTCCTATAGCTCCACTTGATTTTCCCAGCAGCAGATAGAAATGCATACAAAGGCATTATACGTTTCCACTGCTGCTGAGCCAAATGAAGCTACAGGAAAATTAACTGGGACAGGAAACAGGTACCCCACCTTCTGGACACATGGGACTACAGTCAGGTGTACAATAAATCACAATCCAAACACAACTGTTTTTTTTCCCCCAAACCTTTATTTCAAACACCACAAATACTATAATATATATAAAAAAATGATATTAAATAAAAATACAAGTGCAACTGAACAGAACAAGTTGAGGCCTGACTAATGACAATAAATATATATATATATATACATATTTATATATCAGTCCCCAGCGAAGCCTCCACCTCCACTCCTTTGTGGTGCATGCTTCAAATGCTCTGAAGCATGCGTTCTTATCAAGTCCTCTGTTGCACCTGCATCAAATTGCATGACTCCATCTGCACAAGTAGAAAAAGACAAATGATGAGAAATATGCAAAGGCAAACTGCAGTCATACAACAGCCTTAAGCAAAAACATGTTGCCTATATGCATCAACTACCAATTCTGTATTAATACAAAATCAGGCATGGTAGGCAGTTAGAAATGTATTTTAATGGCAACAGGGAAGGAAATATTTTGTGCAATCAAGTCTTTATTTAGAGATAGGCAGGGGTCTATCTAATTTTCTTCCCTTCAACATGAAATATGGGCTTACCTTGAATTGCTCTGAAAACCTTTGTGCCTTCCAAAGGTTTTTTGCCCTTCTTCCCCTTGCCCTTCATATTGAATTTTGCCATCAGGCCATTCGTGAAGAGTCTAAAGAAAAATAAATTACATCTATGAATCAATTTGAATGACACATGTAAGAATAACAGGAATAGCACATGTCATAATAAGGGATGAGATTTAATTTGTGATTAATTTATCTCAATAAATTGCATTTTAATCTCATAAAAATATTTGCCACAAGACGCAACATTTTTTCCAATTGAAATGGATTATGGTATATGACTGAATCAAATGCCTGGTCTGTAGGCAGGCCCTATCTAACTTGAACCTTGATTTTTTGGCACTTATCCAGGTTGTTTTCTCCTGACTAGATCCTTGCTTGTGTTGTATTTACTCTCAGATGTACGTCGCTTTGGACAAAAGCGTCTGCTAAATGAAATTGTAGAATTGTAGAAATGATAAACAAAACATTGTTTATTTTGCATCAAAACCACTCTTCTCAAGGCTTCCATCAGGCAGTTTCTTAAAATGAAAATTGCCCTCCATCAGTCCAAGCACTCTCATTGGATTCCTCCATGTTAGTTGTTGTTAGCCTCAGCTGTGCCCATAGGGGACGTGTCTTGTGCATCAGTGTCATCACATGACCAGGAACTGGTGCACTGATCAAGAACAGTATACAATGCATTGTGTTGTGAACTTGTAATTTCTTAGTTTTCACCTGTTATCGCATACTCAGAATAGGGATACTGCTAATGAAAACATGCAGTGTGGTCCACACCCAGAAAAAAAAGTTCAGACATTGAAAAACAACATACAAACATTAAGCACAAAATTATTACTGTATGTACAAACATACCTGTCAAGGGCTTTGTGGACACAGTCCTTTGTGCTTTTCCCGCCGATCTTCGCAATTTTCAGCACCTGTTGAAAGTCCATGATAAAATTGACTGACAGCCCCCAGAAGTGTGCAAGTGTACTGGTTCTTTATTCCAGACTTAACCTAAAACCTACCAGGCTATCAAAGGCTTCTTGATCAGACAGCCTTTGCTCCTCTCTCGCGAAGTCTTCCATCGTCTCCATCCTCTCGAGATGGATGACTGAAGAGGCAGGTTGCGTTTGCTTTAAGGAGTTGCGAATATCTACCAGCAAACCAATCACTTTCTTCTGGTACACTGAAATAAATGAGCACATATGTTGATTACAATGATTAACTCCAATTTGAATAGCTATGCTAGCTAGCTGATTCACCATTGTTTTTGGAATCAGCTTCAGTGTTAGCCATCAATACAAGCATAGCCTTGGAATAAAAAACAAATAATTTCAAATGTTACATGACATGATAAAAAGAAACCACCCTACAAATGATGGTAGAAAATGAAAGCACTCATATGTGAAAAGCAGAGTGAACAATACAGAGGAGATAAGGTGGTAGAGTTTTAAAAGGCTCTCTCTCCTGCTCAGTCTGTCCTGTTGTTCACATTACACTACACACTTACCACCCTGAGGCATCGGAAATGACCATCTTCCACTTGCGGTGCCATGTGTGGAGTCGTCCCTGCACCGGGACTCCTCACGTCTGGACCCGACACCATGTGTGGAGTCATCCCTGCGCCTGGACCCCTCACGCCTGGACCTCGCGCTGTGTCCAGAGTCATCCCTGCGCCTGGACCCCTCACGCCTGGACCTCGCGCTGTGTCCAGAGTCATCCCTGCGCATGGACCCCTCACGCCTGGACCCAACGCCATGTGCGGAGGCATCCCTGCGCCTGGACCCCTCACGCCTGGACCCGGTGCTGTGTCCAGAGTCGTCCCTGCGCCGGGACTCACCACGCCTGGACCTCGCACCGTGTCCAGAGTCGTCCCTGCGCTGGGACTCACCACGCCTGGACCCCGAGCTGTGTCCAGAGGCATCCCTGTGCTGGGGCTCACCACGCCCAGACCCGGCGCCGTGTCTCGAGGCTTCACTGCGCTGAGACAGATCATGCCCGGACACAGCGCTGTGTCTCGAGGCATCGCCTCGCTGGGACCTGGACCTGTATTGGGAGACATTGTTGCATTAATACCTGATGTTTGATCCACTGCTGGACAGAGTTCCATTTAAATTTTAATCACTTGGCAATTTTATAACTGACACAATATACCACATCATGCCTTATCTTGTTTCTTTACCTGGAGCGATAGCCACGCGTGGCATGACCTCTGGATGCATGTCGAGATCCTGAAAAACAAAAAATGTTCTTAGATTTCACAAGGCCTGATAAAATAGCAAAGTGATGAGATGAATACTTACTGGGTGTTGACAGGTCAGAGCTTTAAAAAGACAAGACAGAGAATGTTCAGGGATGGAAATTGTCAATGTAAACAAAAAGGTGAGCATTACTTCTGATAAATACTTACTGGATGTTAATGTGCTCCTTCCCCCCGATTCAATGGCACTCTCCGCCAGTCCAGACAAGACTGAAACATATGATTGAGCCTGTAACTACAGTCTTGTGTGTAAAGAATATGCATATAATGAATATTGCAATGGGAGAAGTAAATACTCACGAGGAGTGCTGTCCGCACGCTCTGCCTGCACGGACATGCCTTCATCTCCAGAGGCTGAAAGACAACACCCTGTAACTATCATGTTGTCTATACAATACATTACCATGCTTCATAAGTTGTCATCAGTACTCACAAGTATTAGAAGCTGTGCCCTCAATGGGCTGCAACTTCTCCGGTGGAGCAGGGTATTTGGACAGCTTGACACCTAGAGGTCAGTAAAGAAAAGATTAGCATATCCATCCCCAAATAATTAGCAAATCCGGAAATTGATTCATTTTAAAACTTTAATTTCAAATTCATTGAACCATTACCACTGACACCTGGCCGTTCCTCATCTGAATCTGTTAAAACTATAAAAAAAAGATTAAAAAGATTAGTGTGAAACTAGAGGCCTGCTTTCTGTAAACAGATTCTATATTTGTATAATATAAAAATGTATTAATTACTTGAGAACAAGAAAACATACCACTTCTTACGAAGCCTTCCGGCAACGCCTTTTTGGTACGGGTCCTTGGTCTGGCCACCACCTCCTCCTCATCATCATCATCATCCTCCTGCTCTGCCTGACTGGTCAGGTTATAAGTCTCGCATTCTCTGCGGACAGCTGGAAGCAAGACAATTAAACTTTAAAAACCATTTCAACCTTCAACTTTCAACTAAGTATATTTTGACTTGGATATACAAGTCATTTCTATTCACCAAAACAGTACTTGACCAGATGGGATTAACATTATAAATCAGTGTTGATTCAAAGTTCAGTTCTTCAAATTTATTCACATTCTTATTATATTTGACACTTTTTTTCTTATATTTATCCTTTTTTTTTTATTATTCTTTTCAGCTGAACCACAGCAAAGCAGGACCAGATGAAATTATATTTATTTAATAATAAAAATTATGATTAAAATGCAAAAATCCAATTTGCAGTTTCATTTTCAAGCACTTGTTTGGGCGTTCTTTGACCATTTTAAAATGGAAAAGCTGTTTGACATTGAATTCTCACTGTTGTACGTCACTTTACAGTGGACGATAAATGTTGATCCAGCTTTGAAAATAACCTGATTTTCTGTTCATGCAACAATATTTAAGTTACAGTTAAAGTGAGAATCAGCTTTATTGGACAGGTCTGCATACACATACAAGGAATTTGACCTTGGTTTCACTTGAACTCTGTACTTCCATATAAGTAGACTAACAACAAAGAGCAGACCAGCAGTCGACCAAATGTCATTTCTAACAACATGAAAATGAAAGTGTTCATTTTCAAAGACTTGGCTTGCTGCACAGTGGACAATATTCACTTTCTGATGATGTCATGTTGACAATAATTCAACTTTATTGGTTTAATACTTGTGTTTGTGTGATGAATGTGAGACTCTCAGAAAAGAATCATGAGAACAAAGCATCATGCAGTCGTCTGTCATGTGCATCACATGATTGAATTATATTAGTATTTAATTCTTTACAGGTCAAATATTGTCACGTGTTTGGTTTCATTTCTGTTCTGCTGGACAACAGTCAGTGAATTTTCCACTTGTGGCCGTCAGCCTGACAGCAGCAGGTAACTAGCAAAGAGAGCTGGGGCCTCATGTACAAAGACTTGCGTGGATTTCCTACTAAAACATGGCGTACGCTCAAATCCAGAAAACGTCCTACGCACAAAAAAATCCAGATGTATCAATCCGTGCGTACGAATGAATCCAAGCACATTTTCTTTGTACATCTGAATCAACGTGGAATTGAGCGCAGGTGTTGGAGTACCTGACCCCTCCCAGTCCACGCCCCAATTTACATATGCAAATCGCATTTAAATGAGCCAGAGATTCTCCTGTCCGCACGATCGGGAATCAGAAAAGCATGAGCAAGACGCCGTTTGACCAGAGAGTAGCTGCAATTCTGGGTGACACTGCTCTCGGGGGGGTGGGAGCACATGTGGGTGACTCTGATTAAAAAGAAGGTACGTATGTATTTGTGTAACTCACAACAAATGTGTTCATACAGTAGCCTCCTCAGTGTGGTCAGCACCTGTATGGGCACAGGCAGCGCATGGCTCCTCGCCGTGTTGCGCTCTGAGGCCGGCTTGGCTCTACGGCGCTGATGAGCCCGCTGTCATCGTGTGCCAGCAAATCTTCTGTCTCTGTAGACACGCTCTCTTCTTACTGCACCATTTGCAATGTCTTCCAGTGCTAACGCAGCCATAACGGTATTTTTTGCCCCACTTTACGCATGCTTTTGAATCCACTCATGTAATTGCAGACACCTGCGTATGTTAATTTTTCATCAGTATTAATTGTTCACGTGTCTCTGATATACACATCACTCAGTCCGATGATTAATTGTTTTCACATTTATGTATTACAACAGTTTCCCAGCATCACCTCTAAGTGTCACCAAAGGATCCACAGCTGTAGAAATGTGCGTACGCCAGCCATGAAGTTGGCGTGAAGCACCGCACATTTTCACGGTCATTTCACTCTTGATACATCCGAACGTTGCTGTGAAAAAGGGCGTACGCCACTTTTTTGTGCGTACGCACGTTTTGTACATGAGGCCCCTGGTCTTTCCAACTATAACTGTTGACTGAGCTGTCAGAATGGTTTTGGCCTCATGCTGACTCTGTGGAGACAGACATGGGATCAGATGACAGTGACAGACTGTGGACTTTATGGAAGCCTAAATGAAACCACATGTTCTCTCCTTCATCAACAAGATTCAAGCCAAACAAAGAGTGAAAGTCTGCAGGCAGGAGAGAGAGAGATGAGAACTATTGTTTCATGTCCAACACAGTGAGATAAGATGAGCTGAGCCACTGATGTGAAGAGCAAGTGTTCATCAGAACAGATCAACATGAAATGCATGAAGTCAATATAAAGTTTCCTCTTTATAATGTATTTTGTAATTTCTGTGTCCTGACAGACTTTGGGGCTGTAGAATCTCAGAGACTCACTGTGAAGTTGTGGCCTCAGCTCTGAAGTCCAGCCCCTCCCATCTGAGAGAGCTGGACCTGAGTGGAAACGAGCTGCAGGGTTCAGGAGTGAAGCTGCTGTCTGCTGGACTGGAGAGTCCAAACTGTCGACTGGAGGCTCTGAGGTCAGTTCACTGGCTGCAGCTTCTCTTCTTCTTTCTATATATTCAATTCACATCCTGTGTGAGGTTCAAAGAGTTTGGTTCATTAACTTTTGGGATTTCTCTGAGCAGATCACTTTTTTCAGATATTTTCAGTTTTTGTCTGGACAAGTGTGAGAGGGACAGGACAGTTTTCAGCTCCACAGACTCACACTGTGGTGGATGAGTGAGTGAAGATGATGTTGGTGCTGATGAGGCTGGAGAGTTTGTGAGGGACATGAATGAGGCTGTTGAAGGTCTGATGATAAAAACAGGCTGAGGAGAGTTTGAGCTTGTGTGTGAACAGAGAGGTTGGATAAAGAAAAGACAGACCTGAATGAAGGCTGAATAAAGGTGAAGCTGACCTGTGCTGATGTTCATGCTGTGAAGCTGACAGCTGCTTCAGAGACGAGCCACACAGCTGCTGTGGTGTGCATGACAGCAGAGCTCCGAGTCACAAACAGCAGCCTGACACAGAGCCAGACGTCACAGTGAAGCAGGATTCAAGGTCTGTTTGAGGATTTCAAATATGAGCTGGAAAAGAAAAAGGCCTCTGTGTTGTAAAGACTCCAAACAGACGGCAGGTGAGACGAGTCCCAGTGTTTGTGACTCAGAGCAACAACAGACTGTGTATAGTTGATAGGAAGGAGCCAAGCTCCGCCTCAGGCGCCGTGTCCAGTTCTCAGGCTACATCCAGGAGCCTCCTCCTTCAGGACACGTTCTTCCCCTTCAGCTCTGGCAAGCCAAACATCGCTGGTCGACATAAAACACACAACTGCTGGTTTTTATTTCTTTCCAAACTGCAGTGTTCTGTGAAGCACAGAGAGATATACCTGCTGCTGATTAATCAGCTCTGTGTGAACTCGTTCAGCAAAGGATCGAACAGAACACATGTTCATTTCTATGTGAAAGTCTCAGCATCAAAGTGTCAAATAATGAAAGGTGGATTTTATTTCTTAGTGTTTCCACAGCTCTACTTTTACTATCAAATGACGAAAACATGTCCAGTCTCTTTGAAATGTTTCTAAATGTTAATGTTAAAAGAACAGACTGAAATCGAAGAAGTCGACATGGTCACACTGAGTGTAGAACATTGATCCATCC
Source organism: Centropyge bicolor (assembly GCA_037975185.1). Classification (NCBI taxonomy): domain Eukaryota; kingdom Metazoa; phylum Chordata; class Actinopteri; family Pomacanthidae; genus Centropyge; species Centropyge bicolor. The sequence continues at coordinate 3,029,786 of JBBMOC010000051.1, read as the reverse complement.
ATATATATCCATAGAGCTGTCGACCTATAACTGGATGAAGAACAGTCCACCCAGTCTGACTCAGACTGATATTCACCTCATCCTACTCTGACAGAGACTGAGCCTCTGTCTGCCATTCAGACATCAGAGGAATTCCTTCTACAACTCAATGAAACGAGAGAAGAATTCATATTTAGAGTTTTTGTTTATGTGAGAAACTATTTGATTTTAACTGGTCTAAACTAGGGCCACAACAACGAATCCATAAAAATTGATTATTAAAAGTGTTGGCAATGAATTTCATTATCAATTCGTTGTGTCGCACGATTTCTGCGTCACTCGCCGTGTTGCAGAGTCGTTTACTTCACCTGCAGAGCTTTGTCAATGCTGGCTGACTGAAATAATGTTAATCAAGTTTAAAAAAAACAAAACCTCACCCTGCAGAGCGAGTTGAACGGAGCGAGGCGGAGGCGGTATTTTCAAAGGAAATTAAGTAAATTCTCCAAATGACTGACCAGAGAAAACAGTTTGACCCAAGTCCTCAAAAGTGGGGGAGCACGTCACGCTTCACAAAACTAAAACAAACATTTAGGTTTTTGCATTATCATTATTTAATATTATTGTAGCAGAACATTCAAGCAGCAGCCTGTTTTTTTGTGCACTTATTTGCTTTGTCAGTCAAAATGTTCTATTTTGGAATAAAGAGGCGGAAATTCAAAATGTTTTAAAATCTGATTCATCGATTAATCGAAAAAATAATCGACTGATTAATTGATTATTAAAATAATGATTAGTTGTAGCCATTGTCTAAACCTGAAAGAGAGAGAGAGAAAAGCAAGCTGTATCTGTGGCTGTGTATCATTCAACCTGTCCAGGACGTCTCTAACAACAAAGTAAGATGAGAAACTGAACTCACCTCCAATCATGAAATGAATATGAGGTTAAAGAGCAGCTGAGCAAACAAAGCAGGAACGAATAGAGAGTGATCAGATTGAAGTGTGGTCTTTTCTGGTCCAGGTGATGCTCCTTAGTTTGCAGCACATGGACTGTTGTGACCAACCTGTGATCTTCTCTTCAGCCTCTGCTGTGTTCTCCTCCATGTCTCTGACTCTGCTCTGAACTGGAGTCATTGGAGTGAGCAGTGAGGCCGGCGTGGCTTCTTCAGCTCACAGTATCAGACTGAGAACAAGTTCAGACTGTTGGAGCAGCTGGAACATGAAGAGTTGAGGAGACTGACATGAAGATGATCCACACTAAGACAATGACAAAGTGTCTGCACTCATTTTAGAGAAAATCTGATTGATGAGGACGCAGAAATGTTGATCTGCACATTTACAACCTCAACACATCTGATTGGATCATAAATGGATTTTTATCTCCTTCATTTATTCTTTATTCAGATTGAGATGGTGCAGTTTGTCAGAGATGAGCTGTGATTCTCTGGCCTCAGCTCTGAAGTCCAACCCCTCCCATCTGACACAGCTGGATCTGAGCTACAACAACGAGCTGCAGGATTCAGGAGTGAAGCTGCTGTGTGATTTTCTGAAGAGTCCAGACTGTCGACTGCAGACTCTGAGGTCAGACTCCATGTTTTCCTTGTGTGTTGAGATGAATGTGATGTGAAAGTTGTGTTGACACTGAGCTGCAGACATGAGGCTGATATTCTACTGCTCCACACTGAGTGTGTTAATGCTGAAGTCTGTTTCCTTCTTCACTGCTTCAGTCCAGACTGTGGCAGAGCCATGTTGAGCTTCACATTTCAAAGCTGAATATAAGAAGGAAACTCTCCACTGGATCATTCACTCTGATAGTTATGAGCCAGATGTGCTTACTGAAAGGTGACTGACAGAAGGTGAAAGAAAGAGTTCCATTTATTATCCTTCTGTTCATATGGAACAGTTTGGTTCATAAATCAGTGAAATTGCCATTTTGAGGGTGCATGAATTTGTATAACTTGAAGCAATTTCCAACTTGTTAAAGGAGAAATCTGCTGTTAATCAATCCATAACTCTGCTGTTCCAGGTTGTCAGAGAGGAAAAGAAGGAGAAAATGTGATCTGCCCCTTTCAGTTCATGTTAGGAGCTGTTTCCATGTTCTGCCTAGGTTGGATCAAATTTCTCCTTTAATGGTACTGGAAAACCTGGAAAAATTCACCTTGAAAGTCCTTAAAAAGTGCTTGAATTTGACCATGAAGAAAGTGTAGGAACCATGTTTTTATGAAGCTGTGATGCTTCAACTGAATCGTTTAAAGTGAAGATGCTTTGATTTCATGACTCCACTGTTGTTAATGACAACATTAATATGAATGAGAGCTCTTTGTCACTTGTTGTATTTTCCTCTTTCAGCCTGCGTCCTGTTGGCTTCAGCTGTTTGGAGTTTCCATTTTCTAAACGTGTTCATTGTGAAGCTTGTTCAGCTGTGAACAGATGATTGAAGAGTGAATGATTTGAAGCAGGAACATTGTCTAAACTTACATCTTTTATTCTTTACTCAGATTGAGTGGCTGCAGTTTGTCAGAGATCAGCTGTGATTCTCTGGCCTCAGCTCTGAAGTCCAACCCCTCCCATCTGACACAGCTGGATCTGAGCTACAACGAGCTGCAGGATTCAGCAGTGAAGCCTCTGTCTGATCTTGTGAAGAGTCCAGACTGTCGACTGCAGACTCTGAGGTCAGTAGAGGGTCGGGGTCAGTCCCTGCTGGTTTCAACAGTATTGTACTAAACACAGTTGGGATCAAAGCAAAGACCCAGTGTTTCAGCTGTGAACTCTCTCGACCAATAAACAGCTCAGACGCCTCTTGCTGCCTTCTGATTCTTTTTATCGTTATTGTGTTGTTGTGCAACAGCTCACAGATTTACTTCCTGTGTGTCCTGTGCTTCTTCGTGCACTATGGTCACTTTAGTCTCTCTGCTTTTGACACTTTGCTGTTCCACAGTTATCAAACTGATCTTTTTATCTCATTGTGCTGTTTCTTTTAAGCCACTTGATTTGTTTCTTTCTGCTCTACCTGCCTTTGAATTTCCCCTCAGGGACAAATAAAGTTTTTTGAATTGAGTTTCCTGTAAAGCTCCAACCGTCTCAGCTGCTTTCCTCACTGAAGCTGAGAGAGGACGACGGTGACAGGCTTCGGGATTGGACAGAGAGAGAGAAGAGTCAGCCAATCAGATCAGGCAGAAGCTTGTTGTGATCATGTGTTTGAGTTGAGGTGAAGATGACTGTTGTTGTTGTTTCATGTGGAAGTAAAGCTGGATTCCAGCTGACAGCTTAACAAGATGATTTAGAGACAGAGGTCCTCATTCATCAAACTGTCCCACCATCAAATTTGAGCTGATCTGTATTACCTTCACCAAGGAGGTTATGTTTTTGTCGGCGTTGGTTTGTTTGTTTGTTTGTCTGTTTGTCTGTTTGTTTGCAACATAACTCAAAGAGTTTTGGACAGATTTTGATGAAATTGTCATGACCAAAAGGTTATGTTAAGTTAGATTTTGTTATGTCTTGTCTTGTCTCGTGATTTCCTGTTTTATTTTGATAATCTAACTTTCCCTCTCGTTTCAGATAACTTGCCCTTCCTTGTGTTTCCCGCCAGTGTGATTGTCTGCCCCGCCCTGATTGTTTCCACCTATTCCCTATTTCCTCATGTGTATATATAATCTGCGTCTCCCTTTGTCTTGTGCCAGTTTGTCGCGTCTATGTACTGTCATCCTACGCCTCCCATGTCTTGTTTTGCTCCTCGTCTGGTTAAGTATTACTTTGCTACTTTGACTACTTTGTTTGCTTTTGTTACCTTGTGGTTTTTTCCTCCTTCGAGTGATTTTTTGTTAGTATTTTTCATTGCCTCAGTCTTTTTCCTCGTCAGAGTGATTTTCAGTTGGTACTTTGTCTCACCATTTACCTCAGTGTTTTTCCTTGTCAAAAGTGATTTTGTGTTGCTACTTTTTATTAAAGACTTTTATTTGCAACCTTCTGTGTCTGAGTCGTGCGCTTGGGTTCAGTCCTTGCCTGGGTCTTGTCAGAAATTTTCAGGAAATGTCCTTTCTGTGACAAGGAACAAATTATTAAAAAATAATTTTTGGAGGTGATCTGGATCACCGTCTGGATCCAGGAATTTTTTAAAGGATCCTTTATCATTGTTAGATCAAGGCATTTTCAACATATGTGCTTATAACTCCATGAAAAATACCCAGATTGCTTGCAAAAAAAATACAGGACATTGTCATGATAGTTTCTCTGAAATGTACCAGTATGACCTGGATCCTACCAATATTCTGGATATTACGATCCAGAACATGAGAAAAATAGGGGGTCATCACAGTTTATGACGTGAGGTAACACATGCAGATACAGACATGCAACTGGCACCAACTGTAGCAGAAAGTCTGCTGAAACAGTAGAGTGCAGACGGATTTGATGTATCTCCAATAGCTACGGAGCTACATCCAGAAGAAAACCACCATTACAGAAATGTGGATTTTCAGGTATAACTATTAAACTAAAAATGATATCAGTGTGATTCCAGTTGCTAAGGGTCTGTTTTTATGATCCAGGAATCCATTGAAATAGATCAATCAAAGGTAGGACTAATATTTTGGGCTGTAAGTCACAATAAGCTGGGGGAACTGTGCTGCTTGGTGAAGGTCTGAGCTCTCTGACTGCTTCTCTAGTTAACATCATGTCAACATCACAACAAGAATCTGTGTGATTGTGTGAACAGCACAAAACAAGTTCCTCTTCCAACAGCAGCTGTTTTTCAGACCTCCAGTGGTTGAACTTGTCACCTTGCTGCAGTGATGTGTAAGTGTACTACAGTACACTGTGACATCACATGGGTTAGAAGAGCCAGAGAGGTGAAACAGACCTGACAGTGAAATGATGAGAAAGCTGTGAAACACTGATGATCAGCTGGAGACAAGTTGCTCTTTAACATCTGTCAGCTTTGTCCAAATCTTGTCAATAGAAATTTCCCAAAAGACAAATGAAATGAGAAAGTGCTGTTTTTGAATTGAGCAGCAGTTCACATGTAAGAAAAGGAAATCCATCACTGAGCAGTTTGTGCAGTGATGATGCGTTCAGGGACCGTCAGCTCTTTGTTTCCACTGTGTCCTGGAGTGGAATGTGCAGAGTGGACAGACTTGTGGCCACAGTGTGAGCAGATGTGTGAGCTTCCAACTCAGTGACTCCAACACGTTCAGATGAGAGGTGACAGGAAGCTGGCTGCTCCTCAGCTGCTCCTCTTCTGCTGTGAACAGGACTGAAGTCTCTGCTGCTCTTTATGCTGGATGTGCTGCCTCACTGACTGGCAGCTGATGGAGGGACTCTCTGGAAACACTGGTTTATTTCTGTCTGTCTTCTTCTCTCATCAGATGGAAGTCGAGGTGGTGTTGAGAGAGGATGGGCTGGGTCCTGATGATCCACAGAGGTTGAAGCAGCAGCAGCAGCTTGTGTGTGTCCAGACTCTGACTCCATGTTACTGGGAGGTGGAGGTGGAGAGGAGAGCTTCATCCAGCACTGACTGATGGAGGAATCACAGCAGGTGGAGCTGAGGCTCAGTGCTGCAGCGTGAACTCCTCTGAGATCAGCTCCAGGGTCCCACACAGTGTCCAGTCCCCCGTGGTCCCTGTGTGTCCCCCAGGATGCGACCCAGTGTCCTCAGTGTGTGTGGACTGCTCTGAGATCAGCTCCAGGGTCACACACCGTGTCCAGTCCCCCATGGTCCCTGTGTGTCCCCCAGGATGTGACCCAGTGTCCTCAGTGTGTGTGGACTGCTCTGAGATCAGCTCCAGTGTCACACACCGTGTCCAGTCCCCCATGGTCCCTGTGTGTCTCCCTGGATGTGACCCAGTGTCCTCAGTGTGTGTGAACTGCTCTGAGATCAGCTCCAGGGTCACACACTGTGTCCAGTCCCCCGTGGTCCCTGTGTGTCCCCCTGGATGTGACCCAGTGTCCTCAGTGTCCTCTGTGCCGTCATTATCTAATGCCATATGTGATGTTAAGTTAGAACATGGAGCTTCTGTCGTAGCGGTGAGTTTTTGGTCTCACGCTCGATCTGACTAAGGTCCAGCTATTAACTAAAGAATATCTGAACTTTCTGTTCAATCATTTTCGCGGTATTTTTGCTTTTCTTGGACAGTCGACAGTAGAGACAGGACGACAGAAGGACGACGTGCAAGTGTGAGGAATTTTTAACCAATTTAACTCGATGATTCAGCTGCTGATATGGATTTCTCTGATATATATTGAGATATATATTGAGATATATTGATCCAAGTGCCTTAATACTCAGCAGTTGCCTCAAGAACATTAATGCTGGATGTGACAAATGTTCTTCATCTGAATGAAAGCAAAATGTGTTACTGTTTTTTTTAATGTAAGCTTTGTTTTAGAAAAGTGCATCAATAAAGTAATTACAATATTATGTGTTTGCTTCGAACAACTGTTTTTTTGTTGTCTTGCTTTCATTTTGTATTTCCTGCAGGGTTTATTTTGAAAGGGACGTAGCTGGATATGATGAAGGTTAATTGACAATAGTGGTGTGTGTGAACCTGGTCGGTGGAGCTGCCTTTAAAAACTGATCCTGATGTAGTGTTTGGTCTTAGAGTCAGTAAGAGCTGAACAGAGTGTCAGGATGAAGCAGCCGTCAACACACACCAACACACATGATCAACACACACCA
>JBBMOC010000051.1:2978413-3018331 GCA_037975185.1 Centropyge bicolor | reverse complement strand
GGATCATTTAATAACTGAAATGTGAATAAGAGGGAACATATACTGGAATGAACTTGCGTGACAAATATAATCTTGTGTGTGTTTGAAATCACTCATAATGTAGTCAGTGTGAGCACAGGCATATTTACTCAAATTGAAATAATCCTTTTATTATTTTGGAAAATGTAACAAGTAATGGTAAGAAAATAAAAGTGCGTAGTAGTAGGACAAGGAAAAAGGGAAAGCCCCCAATGGAAAATTACCAGAACTCCAGCAAAGAACGAAGACAATCCTCTGTATGAATATTAAAAAATGCTGATTAATGGTGTAAGGTAACAAACCAATGAATTGAAAGGTGATATGATAATGTGAAGTGTCTTATCCTATGAAATATCTAGGGGTTTGTTCAAAGGCGTGGAAAACTAGGGGTATAAAACCTGTTGCACAGGCTGTTTTGCCTCAGTGCTCTTCGGATGTGACCTGTATTCATTTTTGAACAGCGCTCCTTTATGCCAGCATAAAGTCTTCATTGCTCCAAAACTTCTGTCTCCTGTGGATTTATTTTTTATCACCAAAGTGGATTTCCGGACTAACACATACAAGATAAGGATAAGAAACACAACAAAATAATTGGCGAGCCAAGCCAGGAGGGGACTAGATCCGGAGTTCTACTGCCTGCGGCGGCCTTCACCCGTCACCAGACCCACGGGCCCACAAAAAGTTCAAAAAAGGTAGGCAGAGCCTTTAATTTCTGCTAATTAGAAGTGGTGTCTGAGTGACTGGTGTGGTCTGCCCAGGTAAAGAACTAATTTAGGATTTACCCTTTTTGAACCTAACTTAATTTGAAATTAATAATTAGTAATTAATCGCGGGAGACAGTTTGGAGTATATATATGTTGTATGTCTGTGTCTGACCTTGTGCATGTAAAAAAAACCATGGTGCAGAAAGAATGAGTGAGTGTGAGCAAATTATACTAAATGTGTGTATTGTGTGTTGGCTTGTTGCAACGCTTGTATTTGCTGGGGGATTAATTTGGCTGACAGTAAATAAAGATGATTAAAGTTAAGGGATAATGAAAGTTAAATTAATGGTCAGTTGTACCAGGTAGAGTAGAACGATCTGTTTATCTTTTGTAGTTGTTGCCTGTTTGAGTCATTAGTAGACGGTCAGTTTGTACTGGGTAGTGTAGAAGTAGATGTCAGTTTGAGCCTGTAGATTGCGATCAGTTTGTACCGGGTAGTGTAGAAGTAGAGGTCAGTTTGAGCCTGTAGATTGCGGTTAGTTTGTGTCGTTTAGTGAAGAAAAAAAACTAAAATGTTGTTTGCCGCCAAATTGAGTTAAGGAGTATTTAGAAAATGACTTAAGACTGATAACCAATGACTTTGTGACGTTTGTGTGAAGATAAGACTTGACGAGTGTGAATGAAGCGAGCGTGAGAAGCGGTTGAAATACCAGTATTGTGAAAAAAGAGCGAATGTGGAAACTGTGCATGATACATTGAAAAGCTGAGGTGTGATAGAGCGAATATTATTATGGTGTAAAATGCTACGCTTAGCGGTGTTGAGTTTTTAAATGCTGTAAATTTGCCGTTTGTCTATGAGAAGATTACTGTGAGGTATTCATAGGAAATTTGTGTAAATATAAGTAGTTAGAATTAGTTAGAGAGTGTATTTTGGATTAATAGAAAGCATTAGAGGAGCAGGGAGATAGGGCGAGCGTTTTTTCCCACACCGATAGGCACATACTTAAGGACGCGTATACTCCCTCACAAGCGCCCGCACAATCAGAGCAGGAGAGATAAAGCGGCGCACAACTATCTCAACACAGCTGCATCACAGCATACACACACTCTAAAACCAAGGCCGGGCCTGTCGACAGAGAGCTAAATTAAGAAAAGGAATAAAATAAAAGTCTGCAGCAACATAGCTCATGAATTAGCAATCGGACATATTAACTTGAGCGTTGTACATATGTATGTAAATATCTTGACTCTCGAGCAAGTCGTAAGTGTAAAAAATTAATATTATTGTTTATATAGACTATTTTTCTTTAACCGTTTCTTTGTTATTTGATAGCCTTTGTCCTCTGCTGTTATCTTGCAAGCGTCTTAGCTTAAACTAAAACTTATTTTATCTCTTTTGTAAAAATAAATAGTAATAATATTGATGTGTAAAATAAGAGTTATAGGGAAAGAGGAGCGGCAGGAGTGAATGGAGGAAGAAAGGAGGGATAGTAACAGTGAAGACGAGGTTAGTGAGGGTGAGATATTACTCCCCGAACATATCAGCGGCAAGGGAGACGTAGAAACTCGTGGCGTCAGAACACACTTTTGGCTGGAACGAACATATTTTGACAAAGAAGGTATAGAACATTGGCAGACTGAACATGAAATTAATCTAAAATTGTGGCTGATTACAAAAATTGTTAATTTGAAACAAACCCAAGAGGAGTTTCCTGCCGTGCCATGGTTCCGCGCAATTTAGCAACAATATTAGAGGCGCTGTGTAGCAGTCCGTCAAGCTCAGCTACCCTCCCCCTACGTCCATTTTTGGGAATCCCTGAAAATTTGACTGTAGCAGGGAAACACAGGGGAGCAGTGGATCCACGGCTGGAGATTCGAGTCATCCCCAGAAGAGTAGAGTGGGAAACAGGCAAATTTGGCTATATTACTAAAACCCCTGCCGGGGACGGGACTGAGGACTTGAAGTACAAACCTACAAAGACACCAGTACTAAAAACAGCCATAACTGCGGGTAAAATATTAGTGCTGATACGGACAAAGAGAGAAAACGAGCCTGAGATTTCAGAAGTAGAAGAAAGCTGCAAACAATCAATGATGGGAACATAAATGACTAAAGGGCAAGGGTTATTAACCCCAGTAGAATTGGTAATAAGACAGTATCCTGATTTTGTTAAACAAATTAAAAACTGCATGATAAAGTGGCACAGAAGAACATCTGGTAAATTACAGTGGCCTGAGAGGGGGACCTTTGATGCAGCATGTTGCAGAGAAGTGGAGGCAAATATCAAACACTACAAAGCAAAAGACACAAGCAACAGCAGAGAAGGAAAGAGGGCCAGAGAGCGGGAGGTGCTCGGCTGGTTCAGGGAGATGGCTAAGCAGCATATACTGGATGCCAGACGGATGCCTGCTGTGTCAGAGAAAAAGAAGGAGGTGGAAGTGCATCAAGTCACACCCACTGCCTCAGCAGAGCTGATGCCGCCTCCCCCATACTCATCCAAAATTTCCAAGGCACCTGCTGGACAATACCCACTACTGCAGGGTGAGCAGACAGCAGAGGGAGAGCTGCAGGGGAAATTTACAGTCAACTGGAAAACACAGCCCTTGAATGAAATGGCTAAAAATGGAGAAACAGAGAGCCAGACTTCCAGCAGGACTCCTTTCCACAGCCCAACATGTGAGAATAAAAAACAAAGAGAGAAAGACAGAAGTGATTATGCAAAAATAGCAAAAGAGGGTTATACTGCAGAAGCATGGGATGCATGGCTTAATCAGCGAGAGATGCAGCCAGCCAGCGGCCCCCTGCTGGACATCAGCTCTCCCAAGCAAGCAGAAAACACACTGAGCCAATCAAAAATATCCCATCCTGGCATTAACAGAACAGCGAGTGAACAAGGAAGGGATTTGCTGCAACGAGAAGTGGAACGTGTGTTGGCATTGACTAAGGAGGAGGCAAAATTGCAGAAACAAATGGAGGAGCTACGCAGGGTAAATGCCCAGCTCAGCAGAGGAAACAGATGCCACCCACCTGTGAAGCCCCCTTATGAGCCACAGCTGCTGGGGTCAGCGACCCCAGAGGAGGAGAAGGATAAATGGTGTGAGGACAGTAACACACAATATTCAATTACTGAAAACACAGATGAGTCAGAGAGTGAGGAGGAACCCCTACACCTCAGGAGCAGAGCAGCAGATTTCCAAAGAAGAAGAAAACTGACACTCAGATGCCACTAGTGATAAAAGGTCAAAACAACTGCCCACAGTACGTGCCGTGGTCATTTTGTGACATGGTGGGGCTGGCAGGGCGGTTACCAGACTTAAGTGATGGGGCTAGTAAATGGATTACAGCCCTGGAGGAAAACACAGCAGGTGTCACCCTGGCCTTAGGTGACATAAAAGCACTGCTCATGTACACAGCTGGCAAATCTACAGAAGAAATTCTCCATGCAGCACAGCTGGACAGGCTGGTAACAGGAAACACAGCAGATAGTGTGGGATTCAACGGTCATCGCAACCGAGTGTGGGCAGCATTGAGAGTGCAGTTCCCTGAGAAAATGGACCCCACTAAATTGGAGGGAGAAAAACTAAAAGAGGATGAAGACCCGACCAAATTCCTGCGATCTTTTCAGAATAAGTGGAGAGAGGAGACAGGAAGCGCGTGGAATGCCAATCAGACTACTCAGAGTCTCTTCAAAGTGATGGTGAAAAAAGCTATGCCCCAGGAGGTGCAGATGCGGCTGGACAATGTGGTGGGGCTAATGAAGATGGAGTGGCTTCTGTTCTCAGAACATGTCATACATCATGTGGAAAATACAAGAAAGGAAAAAGACAAAGAGGAAGAAGTGAACCGACACCTGGCCAGTAAACTCACTAAGCTGCAGTTGAACGAGTTAAACACCAAGCAAAAGAAGGAAAAGAACAAGGTGCAGGCTCCAGTGGTGACAGCAGCCCCACCTCAAATGCCCACAACAGGGACTGCCTTACACCAGACTCCTGTGGGGCCTCAGCTGCCTGCTCCACCTCAGGTGCATCAGGAGGTTGTGCCTGCGCCTCCTGCTCCTCTACAGCCTACTCAACAGGCTCAACTCCCTCCCATTTATGTCCATGTAGACCAGCCTCAGCCAAATAGAGGATCAGCCTTTAGAGGGATGCCCTACAGTGGACTGCCGTTCTATGGAGGACCGCCCTACAGAGGTCAACCAGGACAGAGAGGAGGCATATATCGTCAGGAGAGAGGCAGAGGTTTCTCCCCAATGATGAGAGGCACACAGTCACCGCTCCAACCAAATACAGGCCAAACTGAGGAAGCAATGTGCTGGGGATGTGGACAGAGAGGACATCGCTGCTGCGACTGCATTGTAAACCCGTGGCCTGGAACAGCCAGAGATTGGCAATAGGGAAGCCCAGATGAGCTAGAGGGGGAGCATATGGCACCGGTCGTATCCACACAGCCTCAGGACGAACCGACTGTTGTAGTAACAATACGTGAACAACAGCACACCTTTATGGTGGATACAGGAGCTACTTATTCATGCATTGGCAGTGACGGCTCCTCTCTTCCCCTCTCTGGCCAATCTATCAAGACCATAGGCTTCTCTGGGACCACCCAAGTAATTCCTTTAACTCGACCGGTGAAGTTGACAGTATCTGGCAGGGAGATCACAGCACCCCTGTTGTATTCGGAAAACACTCCTATTAATTTATTAGGACAAGACATCTTGTGCCTGTTAAAAGCTACTATCACGTGCACTAAAAAAGGCCTTAAAATGGAGTTTATAAAAGAAAACGGCTTTTCCATGATGTCTGTGCAAGAATTAATTAACAATGGCAGAAGTGTCTCTGTACAGCCTACTGTATATTGGATTCAATGGCCTGCTAAATCAGAACTAGCATGTAAATGGGAAACATGGAAAGCGTGGATACAGGAAGAATTGCCTTCTGGCCAAGAGCCATGCCTGTCATTACATTGCACTCTAATGTATGATGAAAGCCAACAGCATACAGACTACAAGGAATGTTGGATTGAAATGATCGCGGGCAGAATATTCTCTGTAATATGTCAAGATCTATATGTTGGACCACAAGGAGCAGCTGCAGCAGTCATACTGCTCCCACAACTTTTTCATTGGTTTCAAGTGACAGGCTCTGCTCCTCATGTCACTCTCATGATAGCTGATGGCTATGAAAAGCACAATCTAGGACCTATTATGAAAGCAGCGCTGCAAGAAACAACATGGAATCCTACTCTGCATCCATCGGTGTGTATTTCCTCTGACGGACAATATCTGAGAATATCTCTGCGGACGTATGATGAAGGATCTGCAGTTCAAGTGTTAAGTCAGAGGTCTCCTACTCAGTTGCCACTCTCTGCAGAACTTAGTGAGCTACTAGGTCAAATTCCACAGAGGCTATGGTCTCAGCATAAGACAGATATAGGGCTAGTTAAATCAGCACAGCCAGTTCAAATCAAAGTAAAGGAAGGCATTATTCTGCCATACAAAAAGCAATATCCATTAAAAGCTCATCAGATTGCCGGCATACATCCTACTATCAAGGGCTTGGTAGCAGCAGGCGTATTAAAACAAACTAGGAGTCCATGTAATACTCCAATCTTTCCAATCAAAAAAACAAACTCAGAAGAATATCGCTTAGTGCATGACTTACGTGCTATAAATGCCATCGTAGAGGCAGAAGTAAATATGGTCCTGGACCCTCACACTCTGCTCTCTAACATCCCACATGATGCCTGCTGGTACACAGTCATTGATTTGTGTTCAGCCTTTTTCAGTGTGCCTCTGCACACAGACTCACAGTATCTCTTTGCTTTCACTTATCAAGGACAGCAGTACACTTACACATGCCTCGCTCAGGGTTATGTTGAGAGTCCAACCATATTCAATAGAGTACTGTCTAATGATTTACAACATCTGGATGTAGACAGCACAGTCATACAGTACAAGGATGATTTGTTAGTCTGCAGCACCACACAGACACAATGTACACAAGACTCAGTCTCCGTCTTAAAGGCATTGGAAAGGGGGGGGGGGGGGGGGCATAAAGTGAGTAGAGAAAAATTGCAGTTTTGCCAGCCACAGGTAGAATATTTAGGCCGACAGCTTTGTGGCAGCAAACGCGCTATTGCACCCTCACAAATCGAGGCAGTGTCAAGGGCACCCAAACCATGCTGTGTCGTGCTGTGTCACGAGTTTAGTTTTTGGCTGGACCCAAGAGCAACACACCAGACGAGGGGGAACTGAGGCAAAAGGATTTATTGAAACACAAAAACTCCAGGACTTACATGAAAAGGAGAAAAAGGCAACAAACAAAGAAATCCAGGTGAGAAGCTGCTTCAGTGGCTGGAGGCTGGGAGGTGAGCGCTGAGGCTGGATGGAGGAGACATGAGGGTGAAGGCCGAGCACAGGTGACGAGAGGAGACACTGGAGAAACTGGAAACACTGGAAACACAGGGAATGCAGGACGAGAGTGAGGGGACGATCCGGCAGCCTCCAGGTGGAACCATGGAGCTTTTAAAGCTGCCGGTCGTTAGGAGGGAATGAGGGACAGCTGGGAGAAGGGAGAGGGGACCCAGCACCAGCAGGCCACACCTCCAGCCACTGAAGCAAGGCCTGTACAAAAGACAAAACCAAAAACACTGGAGTGAAATACTGAAAAATGCACTGAAAATAAAACAACAAAACACAAGAGGAGCAAACCATGACATGCTGCTGTATATTGTGATTTTCCCCACTGTGGGACAAATGAAGGTTTGTCTTATTTTAAATGATGATTTAGATGATGTTGCAATCATTAGATAATTTACAGTTTCCCATACACTATATATAAAATACACCTCCCATATAAATATAAATACACATTATAGAGCTTTCAAAACTGAGGTCACACAGTGACTCTACAAGACAGAAAGCACAGAGTCAAAACATCAATCAGCATACACACGCACAAACACACTTGCGTACCTATAGGCTGATGAAATAGAGGAGCATGGAGCATGAGGAGCAAACATAAGATAAGATAAGAGGAACTTTATTTAACCCAAAGGGAAATTCAATTAAATCAGTGAGTTCATTTATTTATTAAAGAGTTATTCAGTTTGGAGCAGTTTGGACACTGACACAGTTTCATCACATCTGCAGTCAGTTTTACTTACAATTTAAACTGATTCATAATCAGAGTACAACTACGTTTTCGGAGATGTTAATGAACTATTTGGATTGTAAATGTGATGGTTTCAGCTGGGCAGTGTGCGTGTACTTGTGCACTATAGTGCCTGAATGCGCCTGAAAACGTAAATATATTTACATATTCAAATACTTTGCCACGCTTTCTCTCTTTATTTTATAACTGTGGCGATGTTGCCTTTTTTTAAATTTGCTCCTTTACCTCCTCGTAAGCCTCCATGAGGATTTCTGCCTCTGACGGGAAAAGGACGCCGCTCTCGTTGCCATGGTGAATCGGTGAATCTGTGATCGATGGACGGGGTCTATCTGCGCGCACTTATCCAGGATTGGTTTCACCTGGGTTGTTGAATCCGTGTCTGCTCATCCTGGCTTGGTCTTTGTGCAACCAATTAAGCCTGGACACTCTTGTTTTGGATTCGTTGAACTCGGCTCAGTCACTTATCCCGGATGTCTTAATCCTACTTTTGTGCAACGGGCCCCAGGACACTGACTTCGCATGATTTTGTTTTCATTTACTCTGTACTCACATCATATATTTACTATGCACTTGCATTATATTTACTCTGTTTTCACTTGTGTCAGTACTTTGTAGTATTTGTAGTATTTTGTTGTTTGAAGTATTTCATGCTTGACGTATTTCGTAGTATTTCCTCCCCTTGTTCGAGCCTGTTTCAGATGCCTGATAATAGTAGCACGGTGCAACCATTGGGCCTGATGGATCCTGGGTCCCAGTGGACTCTTTCGGTCGCATTTCGGTTTGCTGTGACTCTCGAGTCACAAAGGGGGGATATGTAGGGTAATTTTTTAGAATGCGACCATGTTAGGGAGCGGGACCCGAGCGGCCATAAATGAAATAGGAGGCAGGCGAAGGAGACATGATCCTGATGCAAAAAGTGTTTATTTACATAAAAAAAAAAGTGGCACTGTGCTATAAGTGTAATCGAAAGAATATGTACAAACAAACAAAAAAAAATAAACAGTTAACTCTTCTTAACTGAACATAACTCAACTCAAATGAACTGAAAACAATGCAGCAACAAGTGCATACAGGTAAAACAAAACAGTTATTTTCCACATACAAACCATTCTCAAACACTTTTGTGAGATTAGCTAAAATGCTTGAATAACCATTCCTCCAAAAAAGAATCTTTAAACTCCCTAATCTATATAAACCAAACTTACCTTCCACCCCTCATACATGGTTTAAGCTAGTGACATCACCAGTGACATCACTGGTGATGTCACCCAGGGTACAAATAGAGGAAGTCATGACCTCCAACCTCCCTTTGTTCCTGGCACACAGGTGGGTAAGGTAAGTCACACAACAATAATCTAAGTAATTTAACTGAAGTAATACAAAACTCAATTAATAAACATTGACCAAACTTAACAATGACCTGCGTTTGTGTTTTACTTTAACCAAAATGCTGATGTATCTGAAATTTTAACTAAACCAAATGCAAACACAAACAAACCCGGGATAGCCTGTATTTGTTGGTCATAGATGGATGGTGGAAACATAGGTAAAGCAAACAAAAAGCAAGCAAAGCTAAACTTAGTGTGAGATGGTACTGAAGAAAGAAAGGGGACAAATGGTGTGATCACAACCACTTTGTCACAGACCAATTTCATGAAAATTATATTTACTCAAATCAATATGTCATGATTCAAATTTGATTATGGTTAAGAAATGCAATAATGCAATAAAGGAGTGCTGAAACATATATCTTTGAATTTAAAAGTAATATTAGAAGTTAGACTAGACTGATAGGTTGTCTTGTGTTCTATGACTTATGTTTGTTCAGAATCAAAGGAATTATTAAAGTGACTGGATCATTTAATAACTGAAATGTGAATAAGAGGGAACATATACTGGAATGAACTTTGCGTGACAAATATAATCTTGTGTGCGTTTGAAATCACTCATAATGTAGTCAGTGTGAGCACAGGCATACTTACTCAAATTGAAATAATCCTTTTATTATTTTGGAAAATGTAACAAGTAATGGTAAGAAAATAAAAGTGCGTAGCAGTAAGACAAGGAAAAAGGGAAAGCCCCCAATGGAAAATTACCAGAACTCCAGCAAGAACAAAGAAAATCCTCTGTATGAAAATTAAAAAATGCTGATTAATGGTGTAATGTAACAAACCAATAAATTGAAAGGTGACATGATAATGTGAAGTGTCTTATCCTATGAAATATCTAGGGGTTTGTTCAAAGGCATGGAAAACTAGGGGTTTATAACCTGTTGCACAGGCTGTTTTGCCTCAGTGCTCTTCGGATGTGACCTGCTTGCATTTTTGAACAGCGCTCCTTTATGCCAGCATAAAGTCTTCATTGCTCCAAAACTTCTGTCTCCTGTGGATTTATTTTTTATCACCCAAGTGGATTTCCGGACTAACACTTACAAGAGAAGGATAAGAAACACAACAACGGCTTTGGCCCTTCTTGTATAGTGCATTGGTGTTATGTGACCAGTCTACCCCACTCTGCCCCTATGCCCGGCTGGTAAGCAAAGTGCAGGGGGTCCAGATTTGTGGTCACCAGGGGTCGAAGGTTCTTAAGAATTATCCTCTCCATGGTCTTCATCAGGTGAGAAGTGAGGGCCATGGGTCTGAAGTGGTTTGGCTCCCTGGGGTGTGCGGTCTTCGGGACTGGAACAACACAGGAAGTTTTCCACGGTTCAGGGACCCTCTCCAGACTCAGGCTCAGGTTGAAGATGTACTGGAGCACCGAACAGAGCTGGTCTGCACAGTCCTTCAGGAGTCTGGAGCAGATGCCATCGGGTCCTGCAGCCTTCCTGGCCTTGATCTTCCTCAGCTCACTTCTCACCTTGTCAGTTGTTATGGAGAGGCCGGGGGTGGATGGGGAGGAGCAGAAGGTAGGTGAGCGTGGTGGCAGTCGGCAGAGATGGAGTGACTGGGGGTCTGGCTGGACAGCACTCAGATGACTGGAGGAAGGAGTGGGGGCAGAGTCAAATCTGTTGAAGTGCAGATTCAGTTGGTTCGCCCACTCCCTGTCTCCTGCTTCAGGCCTCCTGTTGTGACCTGAGATGTTTTTCAGGCCTCTCCAGACCCCCCTGGCGTCGTTCTGTTGGAGCTCTTCCTCCATCTTAGCCTTGCAGTTGGTCTTGCCTTCCCTGATTTTCTTTTCAAGCTCCTTCTGCACCCTCCTCAGCTCCTCTCTGTCCCCAGATCTAAAAACCCTCTTCTTTTCCAGCAGCAGGGCTTTCAGTTCAGGGGTCACCCATGGTTTGTTGTTAGAGAAACACCATACTTTCCTGGTGGGTACGGTGTTTTCTGCACAGAAGTTGATGTAATCCGTAATGCAGTCTGTCATATTGTCAATGTCCTCTCCATGTGGGCTGCACAGCACTTCCCAGTCTGAGGTGGCAAAACAGTCCTGCAGCGCTACCTCAGTAGCATTTTGAGACCACTTCTTCACATACCTTTTGCTGGGGGGTTGTTTCTTCACCATAGGTATGTAAATGGACTGCAGTCTCACCAGGTTGTGATCTGAGCGTCCCAGCGGGGGGAGGGGTGAAGAGCTGTATGCATCCTTGGTATTTGCATACAGTAAGTCCAAGGTTTTATTGTCTCTGGTGTGGCAGTCAACATCTTGGGTGAAAGTGGGGAGAGTGGCAGACAGCGATGCATGGTTGAAGTCTCCTGAGATGAGGACGAGGGCCTGGGGGCAGGATGTTTGCAGCTGGGCCACTACACTGCGGATGAGGTCACAGGCTGCAGCAACATCGGCGGAGGG
Organism: Centropyge bicolor; assembly: GCA_037975185.1. NCBI lineage: Eukaryota > Metazoa > Chordata > Actinopteri > Pomacanthidae > Centropyge > Centropyge bicolor. The sequence continues at coordinate 3,006,650 of JBBMOC010000051.1, read as the reverse complement.
GGGGATGTACACAGTAATCGTGATGACGTGCGAAAAGTCCCTCGGCAGGTAATATGTCCGAATACTCACTGCAATACCAACCAAGTTGGTATGGAGTCATGGAGTAGAAAAACAGCTTATGAGACTAGAGCCATGTTTTGAACCAGGCTGTAAATATGTTTTTTTTCCGTCATAAAATCGGACATTTTAACATGGGGCTCAGATGTAATTGACTCACTTCTGCAGCCTGCTCTAGCGGTTATTCGAGGAACTGCAGCTTTTTTGCACTTCCGCATTGGCTTCATTTTTCAGTGCGGGAGTTTGCCGCTTGCTTCTCACGCTGTCTAATGACACCTTGTTAGTTTGATGTGTTTCTCACTTGCAAAGCTTTGGCCAATGAAGTTTCATGTTTGTAAACATGTGGAATGGCACAAATATGAACACTGTCATAAACGAGCAGATACTTCTGAATCGTTAACTCACTTTATTAACAGCTTCAAAACAGCGTGTCATACAGTCAGCAGCTCACTCTCTCGGTCTGCACTTCCGTAACCCTCAGCCAATCCCCGGGCTCCCCCTCAGCAGCGTAAACACCACAAAGATCGTCTACTCTGAAGATGCTCACTCTGACATATTACTATGACACCTTCCCCCTTTTCTTTAGCTTTTAACAAGAAGCTGAGAAATATTGTTATCCTTAAACACAACTCAACCTTAAAGCAACTGTCTGTCATCATAACATAGTGACATTCGAGTGGAAGACTTGAACATTGGTCTCAATAGCCATTACTAGATGTTCCAAACAAATATATGCCTTCCCAAACAGTTAATACAAACTCTACAGGTTCAACTTCAACAGGTTTACAGACTCGTCCCGATCTAGTAACGGTCAGACCATCGGGTGTCTGTTTCGACTGATGTTTCAAGTCCAGAGTATCCTCACAGTAAGTGGATGGACTCAGCTGAGGCTCTGGTCTTCCAGGTGCACTTGTCTCAGTCCCCTGAGGGAGGGCCTGCAGGTGGCAGCGGTTGCGCCGTTTCTCTCCCCCTGCCGTAGAGTTGATGACATATGAGCACTGGGTGGCGGCGTCCCGCTGCACCACTGATGGGGTGTTCCAGCGCTTTTCTGAGTCCAGTTTCACAAGGACCGTGCTGCCAGGCTGCAGGACAGGTAAAGGTCGTGCGCCATGTCTCCTGCTGAAGTAAAAGGCTTGCCGTTCCTTCTCCAGTGCGTCCTTCTGCCTGATGTGGGACAGGTCCGGCCACCTTGGACTCAGGTTGCAGTCTAGAGTTGGCAGTGTCGTGCGGATTTTCCTGCCCATTAAAAGCTCAGCTGGGCTCACACCTGTTGATGTAGTGGGAGCTGCACGAAAACTCATGAGGGCCAGTAGGGGGTCCTCCTGCTGCAAGATCCGTTTCACAGTTTGCACAGCCCTTTCAGCCTGTCCGTTTCCTGACGGGTGGTGTGGGCTAGATGTGACGTGAGTGAAGTTGTACTCTCGACTGAATTTCTTGAAAGAGTCGCATGAAAACTGTGGCCCATTGTCAGAGCATACAGTGTCGGGGATCCCGTACCTGGCAAAGGTAGCTTTCAGCTTCTCTATCACTTGGCCTGCTGTTGTCAGAGGCAGCTCCAGTACCTCCAGGTAGCGAGAATAATAATCCGAAACCACTAAATAGTTTTTTCCTTTGTGTTCACATAAGTCCATCCCGACCCGCTGCCAGGGTCTGTCTGGTAGCGTGGTAGGATTGAGTGGCTCTTTCCTCTGTGCTCTCTTATGCTCACAACAGAACTCACATCTCTCCAGCTTTTTTTTCAAATCTGATGATATGCCCGGCCACCACACTGATGCTTGTGCATAAAATAAACCACAGATGACAAGTTTTTAGACTGCAACTTTATTTGATTTTTTTAATGGACAAAACAACAGAGATTTCCACAGTGAACACAATGTTGCAGAGGAAAACGGCAGCTTCAGGCGGCCATCTTGGCTCTCATTTCTTCTTGAACCTGATGGACAGAACAGAGCATCAGCCATCTTAACTCTGTTTCAAATCTGTGTTGGACACCAAAAGAGAGAGAAAGAAAAACTTACCTGGAGCTTGCAGGACGCTTCCTGTCCAAACCGAGACGCTTCCTGTCTGTGAAGGACGGTCTGTAACAAGACAGGTGTACAGACATGACAGGTGAGACAGGTGTACAGACACACAGGTCCAGTTTACTGACAGAAAGACATTCTCACCCAGCTCTGTAGTGTTTGAGAGCTTTGCTGCTGGTGTTTGTCAGTTCTTTATCAAACACAGACTTCTTGCCTCCTTTTCCTCCTGCTTTCTGATTAGCTGCTGCAGAGACACAGATCAGTTTCGTCAGACTGTTCATGGTGCAGTTTGTACTGATGTACGGTAAGTCCATGCCAAATCACCAGAAGACTCCCGACTGACCATCTCAGATTTTGTTCATTATCTTTTTATTTTAATGTCCTTGTTACCAATAACTGCTGTGCAGAATTTCAGGCAAATATCTCCACTAGTTTCAGAGATATTAAGCCAAAATCATGCGTGGAAATTTGAACCATTTAGTGTGAACAGTTGAAAAGTTGTTAGGCATCAAACTATGAATGTTTGATTGTAACTGGTTTCTATGCTAAATATGAGGCTGTGCCCCCTTTTTGAAGACTTAATGTCTCTGAAACTAGTGGAGACATTGGCCTGAAAGTCTGCACAGCAGTTATTAGTAACAAGGACATTAAAATAAAATAAACATGAACAAAATCTGAGACGGTCAGTTGGGAACTTTCTCTAAAATCTGGTGATTTGGCACAGAATCACCCTGTAGTATTTCTGACCTGCAGTCGGCGTCTCGTCCTCCATCATTGCTCTCGCTCTCTTCGGTCGTCTCTCTCTCTTGGCTGCTCGCTCAGCAAACATCTGAGCCTTCAGGATCTCAAACTGTGCACGCTCCTCAGACTGTCAGACAGAAAGCAAATATCATCCAAGTTAGTTAAAGTCAAAGTTTTTAATCAAAGTTCAAAGTTGTTCTGAAACTAAAATTAAACTCAGTCGACTGCAATGAAACGTTTTCTCACAGTGATGACTGATCCTGTGCTGCCTTCAGGTAAAACAAGAGAAAGGCTCTACAGAAGCAGACCTACAACAGACTGTTGTCTAGCACTAACACTGTAGCTTGTCTGGTCCAACACTGAGTGACAGTACAGCTACAATTAAACTTGTTCACATTTGATTTGACACTCAGTCGTGCGTCAAACACTACAACAGGGTTTGGAGAGTTCAAGTCTGTTTAGTAATCATGTGTTTCACTGAAACTGATAAAGCTTCATATTAACTACAAGTAAACATTATAGTTTGATACAGGAGGACTGTGAATTTTATCTTCCATCCCGTCCATTAGAAACATGTTCTCATGTATTGTGTCCTGTATGAACAGGAGAAATAATTACAGCAAGGAACCCACTGTTCCATGTGTATCTGGAATCACTGTGGTGTTGTTCCTCAAACAGACTAATGTTCTCCCAGCAGAAATATTAGTTAACATACCAACTAAGTTTTGCCTCCACCACACCAGCACTTTACAGGAAAGTGAGAGCAGAGCTTATCTGCTCAGGAGACTGAGGTAACTCCTAAAGACTTTCAATGACACTGTTGTGCCATCAGCCATCTTCCATGGAGTAACCTGCTGGGGCAGCAGCATTTCAGCTGCAGACAGGAAGAGACTGGACAGACTGATCAGGACCAGCTCTGCCCTGGGTCGGCCCCTGGACCCAGTGGACCAATCCTGACTATAGTGTACATCTTTAAATTATTAATACTGTTAATAGTTTTACATTACTTCTAGTCAAATGTAAACTGCCGTTTCCCTGTTGTGGGACAAATGAAGGAATATATTCATCAAACCAAACTTCCCACAACAGATTTCAAATTCATGAGCTAAAACCTTATAAACCTCAGGGGAACAAAGATCAGAGGTGTTGCCACACAGTCACTTATCCACAGACTGAAAGCCACCTCCAGACTGAGCAGGTCACACTGATCGATTATTGATTGATTACACAGTTATCATCATCAACATTAATACCGTCAGCTCCCTCTTCCGGCCATCCTTCAGGAACTTTTCTCTCTTCTTCTTCCCTCTCAGAGCAAGATCGAACTCCTGCAGAGCCTTTGACACTGAAGAAGAACATGAGCCCAAGTGAAAGTCCAGTCTGGAGACAGATGCTTCAGTAGAGCGTATTGGTGCAGTAGTGTGTATGTTATTACTCACTGCGGCTCTGTTTCCTCTCCTGTTGAGTCTGAAACCAAACTCTCTGTGACTGACAGGAAGCAGCATCATCGAGTCGCTTCTGAGCTACACTCAACTACACAGACACACACACACAATTTAACAGTAAAGTAAAAAGTATCTATGCTACAAGATGTTCACAGGCATTTGTACCTTTGACATTCCATCAAACAGCCAGATATTTTCAAGTTCAACTTTTGTTCTGATGATTCAACAGGGCAGTTTCTGCTCTGTATGTGAATGTGAGAAGTCTTGATTCACTGATGGGCTAGCAGCTCTGTGGTTGTTCTTCACCAGTGTTAAACTGTGGGTGAACATGGTGTGTGTAGGTGTACCTTCGCCTCAGATGCCGCCAGCTCTCTCTCCTCTCTCTCCAGCTTCATCACAGATTCAACATCTTTCTCCAGTTTAGAGATCAGATCTCTAAATTTCAGGATGACTTCTGAGCACGAGACACACACAGAGAGTGAGATCTATCATTGCACATTTGCAGAAAACTACGACAGTCGACGTCTTTTCACTTTCTGTTCAAAATCAGCAGGAAGCATCAGTTGAGTGTCGTCACTCCTGTTCATTCCTGTCACTCCTCCTCCCGGTCTGCTCACCTGGCGGCAGGACTCGAGCCTTTACACTGCTCCTGGCCGACTTCACCACCTCCTTCAGAATCTTTCTCTCAGACTCTCCAACCAGAGACACTGAACGTCCTGAACGACCGGCTCTTGCTGTCCGTCCAACACGGTGAACATAGTGCTTCACTGTGGACGGCATGGTGAAGTTTATCACCTGAGGGGCAGACAGGCACAGAGAAAGAGGCAGACAGGCACAGAGAGACAGACAGAGAGAGAGAGAGAGAGGCAGACAGGCAGAGAGAGAGGGGGGCAGAAAGGCAGAGAGAGAGAGAGGCAGACAGGCAGAGGGAGAGGGGCAGACAGGCAGAGGGAGAGAGGCAGACAGGCACAGAGAGACAGACAGAGAGAGAGAGAGGCAGACAGGCACAGAGAGAGGGGCAGACAGGCACAGAGAAAGAGACAGACAGGCACAGAGAGACAGACAGAGAAAGAGAGAGAGAGAGAGGCAGACAGGCAGAGAGAGAGGGGCAGACAGGCACAGAGAGAGACAGACAGGCACAGAGAGAGAGAGGCAGACAGGCAGAGAGAGAGGGGGGCAGACAGGCAGAGAGAGAGGGGGGCAGATAGGCACAGAGAGAGAGAGGCAGACAGGCAGAGAGAGAGGGGCAGACAGGCACAGAGAAAGACAGACAGGCACAGAGAAAGACAGACAGGCACAGAGAGACAGACAGGCACAGAGAGAGAGAGGCAGACAGGCAGAGAGAGAGGGGGGCAGACAGGCAAAGAGAGAGGGGGGCAGACAGGCAAAGAGAGAGGGGGGCAGACAGGCAGAGAGAGAGGGGGGCAGAAAGGCAGAGAGAGAGAGAGGCAGACAGGCAGAGAGAGAGGGGCAGACAGGCACAGAGAGAGACAGACAGGCACAGAGAGAGGGGGGCAGACAGGCAGAGAGAGAGGGGGGCAGACAGGCAGAGAGAGAGAGAAGCAGACAGGCAGAGAGCGAGAGAGAGGCAGGCAGACAGGCACAGAGAGACAGATATGTATTGAAAACGCTCCAGTACAGCCACAGTAACTCTGCAGTTATTTTATTGTACTCCTACAGTAAGTCTCACCGTTTTGACTCCATCAATGTCCAGACCTCTGGCCGCTACATCAGTCGCCACTAATATATCAATCTGTTCATCTTTGAAACGCCTAGAGAACAAAAAGAACAAAGAAAGTAAAGATATTTCGAATGATCAATTACAGTTACATTACACTGAATGTACGTGTGTGTATCAGAGGTTCTTCAGTCTCTGGGTCTGTGTGTGTGTGTGTGTGTGTGTGTGTGTACCTGAGGTTCTCCAATCTCTGGTTTTGGCTCAGTTCTCCATGCAGTTCTCCAACCTTCAGTCCCATCAGTCCCAGAAGGATGTGCAGTCTGTGAGCCTGTTTCCTTGTCTGAGTAAAACACATCACGTGATCCTGGAATGTCCGAGTGAGAAGAGCTGACAAAAAACACAACAGTCAGTGTTGGTACTGCAGAACAAGTAGTACTACATTATGAGTTGTATTATCAGTGCCTACCAGCCACCACAGCCTCTCTGTCTCCCTCTCTGTTTGGTCGGATTCGGACAAACTCTTGTCGCAGAAACGGAGCCACATCAGTGTTGCTGTTAACAAAGATTCTGATTGGCTGTTTCAACGAGACTGCTGCCAGGTCCTTTACCTGGGGACAGAAGTCAGATGACACAGTGAAACATCTGGAGACACAGGTCACATGACACACAGTGAAACACGTGTGTGTGCGTGTGCGTGTGCGTGTGTGTGTGTGTGTGTGTGTGTGTGTACCTCCTCTGACATGGTGGCAGAGAACAACATGGTCTGTCTATTGTAGGAACACAACCTGATGATCTCCTTCATCTGTTCCTCAAAGTATTCGTCCAACATCCTGAGAAATGCACAGGTACAAAATAGAAACAAACAGGTCAGTCAACTTTATTGATAAATCGCTCTTCTGTGATGCCGACAAGTGTCAGCGTTTACCTGTCAGCCTCATCCAGAATCAGGATTTCTATGTGAGTCAGCTCAAAGCTTGGCGTGTTGTGGAGGTGATCGATCAACCTTCCAGGCGTAGCTATCAGAACATCTGGTCCTGCCCTTAATGCCACCTCCTGAGACTTCAGGTCCAACCCACCTGGAGACACACAAAGACAGGTTACCTGAAAACCAGAATGATCCAGAGACAGACAGAGTACGGAGACAGACTGAGTCCAGAGTCCAGGAGGACGGAGAACAGCATCTTCTGCATACATTTACAAAGTAAATAAAGAACTGAAGATGAGTCAGAGTCAGTCAGTAAACAGTCGTACCGACAGCCAGGCAGGTGGTGATGGAGGTGAACTGGGCAAGCTGACGGGCCACAGAGTGAACCTGGATCCCCAACTCTCTGGTAGGAACCAGAACCAAGACCCGCGTCACCTGGGATGTCCTGGGCTTATAAACCAAACGCTCCAACACCGGCATCATGAAGGCTGCTGTCTTCCCTGAAGACGTGAGAGTAATTATTGCATTAGTCTAACTGGTGTCCGTATGATGAACTGGTCCCAGTATAACAGTTACCTGTCCCAGTAGCAGCACAGGCGCACAGGTCTCTGCCCAGCAGGCCAACAGGAACACAGGCCTTCTGGATGGGAGTCGGCTGCTTGAAGCCCAGAGCTGTGATGGCCTGCAGGGCGCAACAAGAGGTTACAAAGCATTAACAACAAAACCGGTGTCCCTCCTGGAGCCGGGCCTGGTCCTTCTGGGGACCACGACTTCAGGTCCATCCAAAAGAAGCAATATAGAAACAATACGGACCAACCAACCAACCAACCACAAGGGCAGAAACAGATCTTAGGTTTGCTGCCAGTCAAGTGGCAGAGAGAGATGGAGGAACGTGGCCTCTCTGGCAGGTAGGGATGAGAGTTTGTGGGGGAAGTGAAAAGAAATGGTTACAATAAAATATGTTTGGGCCAAATAAGAAACAGAGGACTGGCTCTTGAAACCCAGCTCCTGAATCAGGGCTGGATTGTCCTCCACAGAAAAGACAAGACTGGAAAAAAAACCTGTCAACTTCTCCAACAGAGGTCATGATAAAAGTTCTAGAGATGGTCCATTATTTTATATCATCCGTCAGCTGAATTCCAGTTTTCATTCCAGTCCATTTTTCTACTGAAGATACTCAGAGGGTCAAAAGTCGTGGTTACCTTCAGGATGGGTCGTGACAGGTTCATGTCATCGAAGGTCAGCTGATCGTCGTACTGAGATGCATCTTCATAGAAAGACTCTGGAGCCTGAAAACACACAGCTGTTACCATAGTAACCCAGCACTGTCAGTGAACCTGCAACATCATGAGCTCCTCTTCCTCACCTCCTCTCCTGCCTTCCTCTTTCTCCCCCGTCGTTCTTTGTCTCTCAGGGTGTCTGACAGGAAGCAGGATGTCATCAAACACTGAACTTCAGTTTTATTTTTAACATGTTAAATAAAGGTCAGTCTTTATTAAGTATTATGTTCAGACCAGCAAGTTGTTTAGTTGGATGGAATTATATTATAATGAGATTTACATTTTAACTCACTTTATTGATTATGTGGTAATACAAACATGGGGATCAATCAAAACAATGAAAATGTGTCCTTCCTGTTCGAAGTCAAAATGAAAGCCTCTGCTGGACTCACCTGATTTGGTCAGAATTTCTTCATCGCCTGAGTCAAACTCATCGTCATCCTCCTCCTCATCATTGTGTTCATCTTCACCTCCAACAGGAGGCTTCACATCATCCTCCTCCTCCTCCTCCTCCTCCTCCTCTTCCTCAACATCATCATCATCATCCTCCTCCTGGTTCTTCCCCGCAGAAGCTTCAGTCGCATCACTCTCAGCTGATTTCTCCTGCAGATTAAAACACACTCCACCATAAAACACAGGAAGTATAACCTGACATACAGGAAATAGAAAATAACAGTAAACTCACCTCAGCTTTCCTCTTCTTTCTGATTTTTTCTATTTTCTGGTCCAGAGTGGTCACAGTTCTCTGCAAACATAAAAAAGCAGCTGAGGAATGTTAAAGAACCGAAACACAGGAAAACAAACAGAATTCCATGAAACCAATATTGATAAATATCACTACAGGATCAATACACTGCTGAAGAACATTGAACTACAGCCAGGAGAGATTCACAACTTCCAGGATCCAGAGTAAAAATTTATGTTTACTCAGAAAAATAAAATGGCCAAAAATATGCTATATTTGTAAAATGTATAAATAAATCACAATTTAGCTGCTAAATATCCACGACAATGACACAGTTAACCATAAATGCTCAAGGTAAAACCAGTCATGAACACTGATGAACACCAGAAGCACGAAGCATCATGAGCTGCTGGTTCCTAAAGCCGTTTCTGAGCCATCAGAAGTTTTCTGTTTTAGCAGACAGCTCCAGATTCGCAGTGCAGAGCGACTGCCTGTCGCCTCGTCTGCATCGTATTTGTTTACTTTGATCACTTTATCATTATATTTTCTTTGTATAAGTGACAGTGTTTGGAGGTAGCGGCTCTGGTTTTCAACTTTTCTGTGCCTTTATGTTCCTTTCTGCTCTGCGTGTGTAGACTGGGTGAGCGGGTTCTGATCTGCGACTGGTGACTTTGGTACCGAACCATCAGCTTTCTGTCCATATGGACTGGGCCCCATCAGTCCCCTTTACCTCAGCCCAGGACTAACTGGCATCTTTGGCTTACTGCATACGAAGATTTCTATTACTACTATTGTAGTGCTCCTCACTGGAGGAGTGTTATTTTGTTTTAAGACAAACTACCTGAATGAGAAACTAAGTCACACATTAACTTATTCACTCTCCTGTAAACTTTATTAATCCAAACTTTTCTGAGCTACAAATCTTTCAAGGTTCCAGAATTGTAATGGTTCCACTACAATGTTCCACAGTAACACTGCGACAGAACAGGTTCTGCTGGCTTCTACCTTGTTCTTCAGCTGTTTCATGATGTCAGCCGTCACCCATTCGTCGTCATAGTTCAGTCCATCTCTCTCTCCAAACTCAAAGTCTGTGTTGAAGTCTCTCACTCCATGACTCCCAAATTTCTTTTTCCTGTTCAGGACGATTGGCTCATCCTGAAACACAGACACAGAAACACACTTTAATATACAAAAAGTCCACACTGATCGGTTCTCTGCAAACTCACTTTTCTCTGGAAGGCTGGCTCTCGAAATTCCAGATCCTTTGGTGACATGTGAAGTCTCATTTCTACTTTTGCAACTTTAAAACAGAAAACTAACTAAACTGTGAAAATAAACACTGTTATACTTGTGAAGCGTGGATGCGCCGCTCCACCTATCTTCTCCTCTGATACCGGCTCATTTCACAGCAGGTTCTTCATCAGAGTGATACATGACACTGTCTGAGCTTCTGTCGCTGGTTCGCTGCAGTTCAACGGAGGAAATGTTCGGCCCTGCTGCCAACTGCTTATTTCATTCATGATCTACATGGTTAAACACCTGATCGTCATTGGAGTAAGTCTTTAAAAGTGTGTGACAGTGACTCCAGAATAAGGGCTGAATCCTCACTGCAGCAGACGCCTCCTCTTCATCTGTCAGTCTAACAACACTAATAATGATTGTTACAGCTGGTTTGAAGGACGAGTGGAAGAGGCCATCAGTCAGCAGAGGAGGAGGCCTCAGACATCACCTGTCTCCCACCCACAATGCCGTCCTTTCACCTCATGTGACAGTGGTAATGGTCGCTCACACTTGGTGTCAGGTGACTCACAAACGACTCTCAACAACCATCGTTTAACAGCCGGGAGCACACACACACTGAGTGGTGTCAGTGGCTTGGTTAACGGCTCCACAGACGTAGAAGCACCTGGTGTCTCTAAAGGTTCTCAGTCATCCAGGTCATGGTGCAAGTTGAATCAAAGGCATCTGGACTTCTTCCAAGAATCTGCACCAAGTCCAGTTGCCTTTCATCCAACTCGTACGTGAATACCAAGACCTGGATGACTGAGAATTTTCACATGGCTATTATCAGTTTCTTCAGTGTTCAGGAACCAAACTGTGTCAGGTTTTGCTCTTTAGGTTTTAGCAGATTAACCAAACACAACCTAAACCACCACATGACACTTTAATCACATGACATGAAAACAAAAACCTGTGACTGAGGTTATATCTGAGTGAAAACAGTGGCGTCACATCAGCTCTCTGCGAATGAGGAGCTCAGGAATCAGACGCAGACAACAAAGATCTATGGAATGATTCAACATGCTAAACATCAAGTAGGTAACGACCCGTTTCCTTATTGATCATATTCTCAATTTATACGATTATGTTCTACTGTGGAAACGATTCAATACAATAATTGATCTCATCTTCTTACTTGACTGGATGCAGAGGAAAAACACTGGCGCGGGTTTTCAAGGTTTCTCAGTGAACCCGATTCTCTGTTTGTTTCTTAGGAGAAACTGTTGGAATTCGTTCTTTATTTTAAAGCCTTAAAACCGGGGGCGTTACCGGGGGGTGGGCAGTGCCCACCCACGGACACGCTCTGCCCACCCAAGGAAAACTGGATGTAGTGTTGACGGCAGTCTGGGCACCGCATGTGATATCCCATTCATATATTACTGTGTATGCCAGCGGACACTGCCGTGGACTCTCCCGCGTCCTAAAGCACACACTGTCAGCTCAGTCCCTCCCAGCAGGAAGATGTTACCCCCTCGGCGGCCAGGGTGTTAATGAATCGCGCATGTGCCAAAGCGCTGCTCGCAGACACCGTCCGTACTTAACTCGCCTACCTCGCCTTCGGAGTTTCAGTCACGGCAGCGATCTCTATTTGCCCCAGCTCTACCGCCGTCTAATACCTGTGCCTCTCCTACCGGACCATTCAACATTCATCTCAGTCTACTTTGTACTTCTCATCTGCGTGTCCTCTGTTGTGTGCTACGTGCAAGACAGCTAGGTAGCAGCTACCTGCTTTTGGCTAGCCCAAACGTTAAAACCAGTCACATAAGCACTGTGTAGTGAGAGTGAGAGAGAGAGAGAGTATGGCTCATAAAGAAGCAAACAGCTTCCACTCCCGTTAACTCTGCCAAAAACAAACAATGGATGCTCTAAGTTAACCTTTGTGTTGTTACGTCCTGTTTCACCTTTTAAAAAAAAGAAAAAAATATATTATTACCTGCATGTTCATAATGTTCTATGAATTTAATTGACAGAGGAGAAAACAAACATGTTTTAAGGTGCAGTAGCCCTACACTGGATTTTGAGCTACTTGAGTATTGTAACCCCCCCCAGATAAGACTAATGCCCACCCACACCTGGCATCCTGGTAACACCACTGCTTAAAACCGTTCTGGAGGAAACACCCGGGCTCTGATTTTCAGCCGTCGGGCCGGACAGACTCACCTCCTGATCGGACTCGGTGTCCGGTTCCTCCGGACTCTCGTCCTCGTCCCGGATCGTCCCGATCAAACCCAGCTGCTCCAGCATGGCGAACTGTGGACCGACGAGAAACGGGTTCTGCTCAGAGAAAAGTCGACATACATACACACGTGTGTTGACGGAAACAGGAAGTGAGCACACTGTGTTGACGGAAACAGGAAGTGAGGACGGCGTCTTTCCGATTCATGACCTGAAACTTTTTCAAAGTAAAAGCCGAGTGTTTTTTTTTTCCTTTGGTAGAAAAATCAAATTTATAAACTGTGAGAAATCATTCATTACAGTTTTAAAACTGCAAGACATTAATGCACACATTACATAAGAGATAACAGAATATAGTATGTAAACATAAAAAACCAACAAATTCCGGTTATTGATTCCATTGATTAATCCAGTTTGTTTTTATGAGCGATTGATTTCTAATAATACATAGACATCTTTGACATTTACATTTTTATTTCATTAATTTCAGGGACTCAGTATAAAGCTCTACACCGGGATATTATATAATTATAGATAGATGGAAGGGGATGTGAGGTGTTCTCCGTAGTGCACAATTAAAATACACACTGTTCTTCTTCAATGATAACGCTAACAAAATTAGATAAAAAACGAAGCAAAATCAAGGTAATTAGACCAAATCTGAAAAAATACACATTAAGTCACGGGAGCTGCTGCAAACTGCAAAAACACCATCTAGTATCGTGTACTGTGTGTGTGTGTGTGTGTGTGTGTGTGTGTGTGTTTTTATCACTCAGTGGGGACATGAATCTGTTTACACAGTCACGTAATGGGGACCATTTTCCTCATGGGGACAAAAAACCAGGTCCCCATGAGGGAAACGATTTCAAATGAATGCAGGAGCTATTCTAAAGGTACCTATGTGGTTTTTAGCTTTGGCCCATTCCACACGTTTTTCGGTGAGTGTGTGTGTGTGTGTGTGAGGGTTACGTGTGCCACCCTACAGTTGGTTTGACGGTACTGCACTCGCGGCTCTGCACACACACTTTTCCATACGGTTGGGTACCGCCCACCTCCTCGTCCCCATTTGGATGGATTTAATCAGCGAGTAGACGTTTTAAGTGTTAAAGGTGGAAATTAACACGGTGGAAGACAATTATTTACAGGAGATACAAGCTACAGGTCATCAATTGAGCAAAATTTAAACAAAAGGTAAGCATATTGGTATAGGTATAGCATAGTGGTGGCGAGTGCTCTCTTCTCTGCGGTGGTGTGCTGGGGAGGCAGCATCAAGAAGAGAGATGCCTAACGTCTGGATAAACTGGTGAGGAAGGCAGGCACTGTGGTGGGCACAGAGCTGGACAGTCTAACATCAGTGGCAGAACGCCGGGCGCTGAGCAGGCTCCTGTCAATCATGGACAATCCACTGCACCCACTGCACAGCACCATCAACAGGCAGAGGAGCAGCTTCAGCGCCACCGACAGGCTGAGGAAATCGTTCCTCCCCCTTGCTCCCCCTGGCTTTACAACTTCACTCAGAACAAACACAAACTCTAACATGAACATTGTGCTTTATATGAACACTGCACCTTACGCTGCTCAAGACAGCTGACAGCTCACTGCACCTTATAGGCCTACTGTTTTTTCAATCCTGCTGTATATTTAAGTATTTATTGCACCTCAAAGTCTGTTTACTGTGTTTTGAAATCTTCCGTGTTCTTTTAATCCTGTTGTGCTTTTTTAAAACAAACAAACAAACAAAAAAAACAATTCTACTGTGTGTTTTTAAAAAATTGCTCGTCAGTAGAAGTACTTTGCCTTTTAACCTTAAACTGCATTTTTTTCAAACGAAGTATGCTGGATATATGCGAATTTCCCCATGGGGATGAATAAAGTATCTACCTAACCTAACCTAACCTAACCTATTTATATGACAGTCCATTGTAACCAGTGTTGAATCCTCAAACTAGATTGATTAGTTCTAATTAGTTTGCCGATAGCTAGCTAGAAACGGCTACATGATTAGCCAGCTGATTGGTGTTAGGATGTGAAATTGATTCAACTAATAGTATTCCAGCTTCAATAGATATATGATTTTTATGTCAATATGATGAATTGAAGATCCAAATCTGTAGTGACATTATATTTAAGTGAATTTACGTTGATTAAAAATATTAGCAGCAAAATGTAGTTAGATTATTTGAGTAAAAGTACTGGTTTGGTCCCTCTGACTGATTTATTATCATATATGACATCATTAGATGATTAATACTGAAGCATGAGTGTGTATGCATCATGTTACTGTTGTAGCTGCTGGACAGGAAACTACTTTATATATGGTTCCCTAAACAGACACCAGAAAAATCTGAAGTGTCTTGAGGTAATTATTGGTATAGGAAAAAGGAAACAAGTTCTAATTCACAAATCTGACTTTGGTTTTTATACTTTTTCTCTAACCTTTGATTTTTGGTGAGATGGATTATTTGAACATTTATTGAAATGAAACCTGAAATTGGACTTAAATACAGTACTTGAGTAATGTATTTAGTTACCTTTAACCACTGTTGAATCTTCTACAAATATAAAATGCTATTTATCTGTTATACTCAACAGTCTATGAGTATGATGAATGTTCGACTATGTAATTTCTTTGGTTTTGAAGTATCAGAGCTCAAAAATGACCAATATATTATATAGCTTATAAGTTGAAAAGCACAGACCAAGTCCAGTGCATACTAACTGTAAAAAAAATTCCCTGCAGCCTGAAATGCCACCAGGGTAGTGATGGGAATTTCGGCTCTTCTTGGTGATCCGGTACATTTGGCTCGGCTCACCTTACTGAGCCGGCTCTTTTGGCTCTGAAACGGCTCTTTTTTAAACTAGGCCTATAAGTTCCCACCCAGTGTAATTTGCACTACTTTGGCTTGTGACATTGCATTGGCAACGACGTGATCCTACCATGGCCCCATGGAGGAAAATTAGCAGGGCACACAATTAATTGTGTAGTATTGATTTAAAGTAATAGCAATCAATTGATAGGCCAATCTAACGCCATCCAAAGAACTAATTAACAACCTATACATTATTTATGTTTTACAAAGCACCAGGGTTTATCAATGTTTTTTTCTCATTTAGTTTGTCTTTTTATTCAAACACACAGTCTGAACAAATGTGTCCTCATGGTAATAATAACAATAGCCTACTGTGTGTTGAAATAAGCATTCTGCCTTCGCATGATCAACATGACTGAAGTGTGACCAAATACTGCTTCTTTTCATTTTAAATCTTTCTCACCATTAGTTTTCCTTCCGCGAGCTGTCTGTCCACCGATCGCATGCTAGTTGCTCACTTCGCACTGCGCGTGTGTGTGGAGTCCCAGTTTGATTGCGTCATGGTTCTCAGCGACCGCCCATTGGTGCAGAGACTACTCAATCACTACGTATAACCACTCATTGTTGCCAGCGCTTGAGCGAGGCAGGAAGAACGGCTCACTCAATGACATGTATCGGCTCGAGCCGTTCACTTCAAAGAGCCGGCTCTTTGTACCGGTTCGTTCGCGACCGACACATCACTACACCAGGGATCACACCCCTTAAGGATACCATTCAACATGTTGTTTCAAAGACTGACAGAACATACAAATTAGAGATGAAGTACATCAATGCAGTGAAAGGTAAGGTGGCAGTTATCACTAACATATACTATCATGCCTCCAGAGAAGATTGGTCATTTGGGTGCCTAGTTAATGATGACCACAGACACCCAAACTGTAGGATGAAAAAAATGATGTGAATGTAAACCTACACCTTTGTCTGTTTTGCCCTGAATGACATTAAAGAAGGAGAAGAAATTACCTATGACTATGGGGGTGAAGATGGCCCATGGAGAACACAAGTATGTTGCACAGTACACAGTGTACAGAATGGATATAGTGTTGTAAAATATATTTAGATAGCTTTGTGGTGGAATGGAGTAGAATTTAAATCTATTGGGAATAGAAGAATCCAGTTTATATCAGTTACTATTTAAGTTAAAATGCAATTGGCAATATAGGAATTAAAATTACAAATGCTAAATTAAAGTTATTGATTTTTTTCAGTGTTTTCAGGTGTTTCAAGTACTTGCAGGTTAGGTTAGATTAGTGATTATATTTATGCCAGATGTTATTTGTCATATTGCATCTAATTGCATGAAAACAGTAACAAAAACATCCAGTTAAATTTTACTGAAAAGTATGTGTTTAAAAGTGACTGAAGAAACAACTAATGACATAAAAGTAGAGACGTCCAGCTCAGATGGATCAGCACAATACAAAAGCTCACCAGCATTTACACTGTCCACAGCCTGGCACCCTGTTAATTCTAATCAAATGCTTAATTTCATACAATTTATTCTTAAGGAATAGAATAGAAAATGTGATACAAATAAATACTATTATTGTAAAATGTGTCTTTACAGACGACCAGCATTTTGAATAATACCATGGTGATCGACGACTCTCAGCCTTCCACCCTGCCACACACTCAGATTGATGAAGATGTTACTGGTCCAAACAACACCACCCGACAGGTACACTGATGTTCATCACTTCAGATTTAGCTCTGCAGTCTGTCTTTGTCATGTGTTGCTGTTTTTAAGAACTAAAAGCCTGATGGAAGGTTATTGTGATGGTAAACTAGTGGGCTATTTAGGGCAGATTCTAAGCTCCACAGGTATTTTTTTTCTTAGTTAATTATCACTCTATTCTGGATCCTCATGACGTCCCCACATCACACACTCAGTCAGTGTGTGAGTAGACTCTGAGTTTGAAAAATTGAAGCAGCTGGTCCCCACAACGAATTGTAACACTGTGTGTGAGTTGTCCCCACAAAGCCTGATTAATTTAAGGTGTGTGAATACAGACAGAACTTAGCTGGAAAGGAAGAAATATTTTAATATCTATGAAGTTTTTTTTATGAGGTCTGGTGTGTCATCATGCCTCTTATCTTTGGGATTCAGTCTGAACATGTAGTCAGTGTATTTGCATGTTATGTACTATTGACAATACATTGACAATTTGTTACTTATGTTCCATATTCTAAAATATTGTCATTATAAATTGTGTCTTTACAGACAACCAACATTGCCACTGGTCCAAACAACACCACCCAACAGGTACATTGATGCTCATCACTTCAGATTTAGCTCTGCAGTCTGTCTTTGTCATGTGTTGCTGTTTTTAAGAAGTAAAAGCCTGATGGAAGGTTATTGTGATGGTTAACTAGTGTGAACTACACTCTCAGAAACAATGTGTTAAATTTGTACCTTTAAGGGTCCAAGAGCTTGTCACTGGGGCAGTACCCTCAAAGGTACACCGTTTGTACCCCACGGGATGGGAACATTTTAGTACCCTTCCTGTTTGTACCTATGGGTACATTTTTGCACCTTTGGGGTACAAAAAATGGATGCCCTAGGGACTAAAACGTACCCTTAAAATTGGGACAAATGTGATCTCTTCAGGGTACAGGCCTAGTGACAAATGATTTGTCGCTCATGATGGCAGATTTGTACTCAATAATTGAAGCAGCTGGTCCCCACAACAAATTGTAACACTGTGTGTGAGTTGCCCCACATAGCCTGATTAATTTAAGGTGTGTGAATACAGACAGAACTTAGCTGGAAAGGAAGAAATAGTTTAATACCTATGAAGTTTTTTTCTATGAGGTCTGATGTATGTTGTTATGCCTCTTATCTTTGAGATTCAGTCTGAACATGTAGTCAGTGTATTTGCAGGTTATGCACTATTGACAATACATTGACAATTTGCTACTTATGTTCCATATTCTAAAATATTGTCATTATAAATTGTGTCTTTACAGGTGACCGACATTTTGAATAATACCATGGCGGTGGATGACTCTCAGCCATCCACCCTGCCACACACTCGAAGAAGATCCACGAAGATGCTACTGGTCCAAACAACAACACCCAACAGGTACATTGATGTTCATCACTTCAGATTTAGCTCTGCAGTCTGTCTTTTATCATGTGTTGCTGTTTTTAAGAAGTAAAAGCCTGATGGAAGGTTATTGTGATGGTAAACTAGTGTGAACTATGGGATGGGACACAGGAGGGAAACTGCTCATCTACCACTGATGGTATGTATTGTCATTAATTTAGAGGCAAAGTACTGCCTCTATTATAATATATTTTCTTGCTTGTCAGTTAGTTAGCTAACTAATGCCTGTGCTTTCACTAGCAAGAACCATGCCACAACAATATGTATTTTTCAGTGGTGAGCGGTGACCTGTTACAGTGGTCATGCTGAAGTGTGAACTACAGCCAGCGCCCAATTGTTGGCTATTTATTTATTAATTAAAACATGTCATGTGTTTTTTACGTGGCCCCGGAGGTGTCAGGTTGTAGAATATTTTATTAAGGCGAGGGCACGCCTTCTATAGTGTGGGTGCGCGGTAATAAAGCGTTCCCTCCACGCTATGTTATAGTGAGGGACCGGGATAAATAAAGCGTTCCCTCGTTATATCATAGTGAGATGCCTCTGGGGCTCTGTATGTCTCCGGGGCTCCGTTTTCTAACTAGTACATCAATGCGATTTTAATAGACACTCTCACACTCAGAGTTTTGAAGTGAATCCAGTTATGAGCATGCGCGTTGGCAGATAAGCTGCTTCACTGACAGCTTTCTTGCCATTCAAAATTCTCATGTACAGTAAACACAGCCTTGAGCGTGGGTACTACTCAATATCGCAATGCGCATGCACGAAACAAGCTGTCAACTTTCCAGCTTTTCGCAAACAAAACAGGATAGATAAGGCAGGAATTTCAGACCAAAGCAGTAGAACTAAGGTATTGCATTATAGAACACACTGACAGATGAATATTTTCAATTATTTTATTGAAGGGCTTGGGCATGCACTGCATTTATAGCTTATTATGACCGCTCGCCCCTGGTATTTTTTTAAGTTTAATGGAATTTTAGAGTTAATAGATATTAGTAATAGATCAGTGTAATTAAAAGGGATGGAATAAAGGTGGATGGAGATTGTAGCCTGTTGGCTGGTTTGGGAGGATGTAGTGAAGGTTGGGCAGGGTGTACCTAGAATGAGATGTGGAAGTGTCTTAATAAGGACTTGAAAGAACAATGGTGTAAAAAAAAAAAAAAAAAAAAAAAAAGTCAAATGTTGTTCATGGTGTAAATCAAAGACACTGTAACTCCATGACAGTCTATCTTTAAAGGTGGATCCCGTTCTTTTTTTGTGATGGTACTGTTTTTTACTGTAATTTACAATACAGGAGTCAATAGAAAATAAAATGAACAAACAAAAAAATATCATTAATTATTTCTGTAATATGTAGTTCAAATAAGTTTGCAATGATCAATACAATTTTACACTTAAATATTTTAATGCACTTTTATGCACAATTTTTTAAATTAAACCATTAGTGCAACAAATGACACACCAATTGAAAATGTTGAATTTTTGATTTTCTACAGAACCCTCAGCAGAGGAGACACTTCCACCCACTGAGAGCAATGAAATGCCACCACCACCACCACCAAAGAGATGCAAGACAACATCAGATAAGATACCTTCAGGAGTTGATATGATATGAGGCCTTCGTCCAAAGGTGAACTCTTTAAACATTTCTTTTTATGTATGCAGACAATCACACTGGCGGGAAAGTTTATGGTTTGGGTAAAGGTTAGGGTCAGACATTCAGTTGTGATGGTTAGGATAGGGGAAGATCCCCCTCTGATAAGAGGAGGCTGGTGCGCGGTCCATCCGTCCCGCTGGCTGCCCGAAGCCCGGTCTCTGCTGCTGCCGTGCCCGCTTGGCTCTGCTGCCGTACCGCACCACAGTCCACTCTCCGTTGAAAGCCATAATTAAAAAACAGTCTCTTTTTCTTTCTCCCTTTCCACAGGTTAACGGTAGGTATATTAATCTTTTCTTTTTTTCTTTATTTCTCTCCTTTCTCCCACAGGTAAGCGGTAATTAACAGTCTTAATAATAATTATAATAAATGTCTCTGGAATAATTCAAACCAAGTTTTTTACCTGTATTAATTTTTGTCCCTTTTCTCCACAGGTTTTCAACAGAAGATGCCCTCTTATGAAGAAGAAAAAACTGGAAATCCTTTTTTATTCACAGAAAAAACATAAATGTAAATCCACAAAACGTAAATGTAAATCCAGAAATATGGAGATCCTAAACGAATAAAAAATCCAAATGTATTTACAAACAAAAAGTGTGCCAACTCACGACGTTTCAGCCCGCTTAGGGCCTTCCTCAGGTGAAAAATGGCACACACAGAACAGAACCGGAGAGATGCTTTCTCTATCCGATCTGGGACTGAAATGCCTTTATGGCATGATCAGCCTGTGCTCCTCCTCTCTAGCACGTGTAACTCTCGTGCTACTCTTTGAAGTTCAATTTGGGCCGGTGTTTGGCTTTAATGCTCCAATTCGTTTTTGCGAGGTAAAGTTACCTTTGGAGGAGTAGACCTACCCTCCAGTTTCCGATGCCCTTCAAAGTAAAACCAAAATAAGAGTCCCTATTTCTTGTTTTCTAAAAAACTATTAAAGTTATGAGGCTCTAAATTACACTCCCAGCTCCCTCCTCTCTTCCTGGAGATTGTAATTAGGGTTAAAATAAAGGGCAAGGGTTAAATAAGGTTAGGGTTAGGGCAAAATAACAGGGTTAGGGCTCATATTAAAGAATAAATGAATTAAATAGATGAATGAATTAACCCTCCCTCTCCCAGCTCCCTCTCCCCCCTGGTTAGGGTTAGGCATGTAGATGGGCTGTTCAGTTAAGGTTAAATAACAAAGATGGGGTTACTAAGGTTAGGGTTAGGGCAAGATAACCATGGTTAGGGTTAGGGTTAAATCATATGGTTGGGGTTCTTAAGGTTAGGGCTCAGAAACTGGAAGGTTAAAGGTCAAGGCAACTTTTCAAATTAAAAATTGCAATTTAGAAATTTAAGTCAGATTACAGCTATGTTTTTAAATTAAGACCAAATGGAATTTTAGTGTTCAATAGATAAATCCATAATCTTTCTTTTTTCCTTCTGTCCCAGTCTGACCAGCCAGCATCTCTCTGGAGACCAGCCAGTCTAACAGCGGACACACCGTGGGACAAAAAGCGTTTAACAACAGGTGTGTCAACCTCCCTCTTGTTTTTAATATTAAACCTGTGTTGTGTCATCCTTGTAAACAGTGTGTTCCTGGTTTCCCCCACATACTTAACAAAACATTTACTACAATAAATAACATACACACAGTTTTTTGATCTGGGAGTAAATCCCTGCTGGATCTTGAAAAGTTGCTTCTCCCTGGAATTCCTAATGAACTTAAGTTGAACAAACTGAGTCTCCAGCATCTGGGGCCACTTCTTTGATGTTTCCAGGGGCTGCAATCTGGCATGAACCAAAAGGTCTCTCAGATTTTTATTCCTCCTGTAAACTGAGACCACCCCAGATTCTGGGATGATCCCCTGATGACACAAAATCCTGTCAAAATTGTCCTTAAGTTTGCCGTTTAATAGCTTGCCAACTGTAGAAAAAGAGACAAGGGGGATTAATCTCCCCTCATCCCTGACCTTTGTGACCTCAAATGTTTTCAGACAATTTCTTAAAAAACTTCTAGAATAACTCCTTCTTCTCAGGGCTTTAAACAGCACCATCACGGCTTGCCAAAAGTCCTCCTGCCTTGTGCATATGCGCTTAAAGCGCAGGAGCTGAGACTTGACAATGCCTCTGAAGGTGTGCTTAGAGTGAAAACTGCCCTTATGTAATAGTGCATGTGTGTCAGTGACCTTGAAAAACACTTTCACATCCAATTTGAAAGTTAAAGGGAAATTTGGCCCTTTAAACACCGTGGTGTCTAAGAAGTTAATAGTTTGTTTATTCAACTCAGTTTTGAGTTGAATGGAAGGGTCATGAGAGTTTAAAATTTGTACAAACAACTCAAAATCCTCTTTGGATCCTGTCCAAATACCCCAAATGTCATCTAAATATCTTAAATAGCATGCAGGTTGTAGATGGCATTTTGCCAGTGCTTCCTGTTCCCAATTTGCCATAAAAATGTTGGCATAGACCGGGGCAAATTTCTTGCCCATTGCTGTACCTTTAATTTGTAAGTAAAATTTGTCATTAAATATAAAATCATTGCGGGTCAAATTAATCTCTAATAGTTGTAAAAGTTCTTGATCTGGCCTCTTGGGATCAGGAAATTTCTGGAAAATGTCCCTAACACATGCAATACCTGCTTTAATGGGAATGTTTGTGTAAAGATTATTAACATCCATTGAAAAAAAATAGAAATCAGATGAAATCCTTAAGTCTTTAACAATATCAACAAAGTGGTACGTATCTCTGATGTAGGCAGGGTGCTTGATTGACAGAGGATTCAAATAATGATCTAAAAATTCAGCTGTAAAATATGTTTCGCTGCCACAATCCGAAACAATTGGTCTCCCTGGTGGTATTTCATGTGGAATTGTCCACGTCTCTGGAGGTTTGTGAATTTTGGGCAGAATATAAAATTTTCATTCTCTCGGTTGTACATTTCCAATCAAAAAATTATTTTGTTTAGCATCAATAAATTTCTTCTTTTTTAATTGATTCAAAATTTCTTCCACCATAGGAACTGTTTCCATATACATAGGTTCATTTAGTTTCCTGTAATACACCTGATCATTTAATTGGCGTTCCACCTCAAATATGTATTGCTCTCTGTTCATAATAACAACAGCTGACCCTTTGTCAGCTGGTTTAATTACAATGTGTTTGGCTTTTCCATAATTGTGTTGGGAATAGTAGTGATCGAACTGGTTATTGCAGATTAATTTGAGAGTGACTAACAGTCACTCACAAATTGATTAATTATTATTAAATAATTATTTCGGGGCACCACCCTGGGGACCAGGGGCAATTAACCAAGTTCTGAATCAGTCTCACTTCAAGTTAATTAAAGGGCGTGAGCCCGAGCACTGACCAACACACTCAGCAAAATCACATTAACTGCACACAAATCAAATACAGGAGGCTGCTCTCGTATTAGCAAAATTATTATTTTATTAACAATAATGGTAGCAAACAGATCAAAAGCAGAATTAGGTATGTTGTATACAGTGATCTAAGATCTAAGGTAACACAAGAGGGTCCGATGTGTGTGTGTGTGTGTGTGTGTGTGTGTGTGTGTGTGTGTCTGTGTGTATGTGTGTGTGTGTGTGTCTGTGTGTATGTGTGTGTGTGTGTGTGTGTGTGTCTGTGTGTGTGAGTGGCACAAAGGGTTGAGGGGAAACGGAAATGGCCGCATCCCCTTTAAGACCACGTCACAGTGGGTGAGGGTCCCAAGATGGCGGACCTAAGATGGCGGACCTCACGTGTAGGGACGGTAGGTGGAGGTTGAGCTATACCACGCCCCTAGACGTACCGATTGGTGCTCGATACAGAAAGGAATGTGGGGGGTTGGACCGCACCACACCTTGAGAACAGCTGTTCGCACGACTGGCGCCACGTGCTTTCTTTTGTACGCGAGGTGGCGCTCAGCCGTGTTGAACACACCGTTATTCGGTATAGCGACGGCACGGGTGTGGTGTTAGTAGGAAATAGAAAGAAGAGCAGGCGCTCGAAATAAACAGATAATACACACGGCCGTGAAGGAACACAAAAGTAGGTTTCTGTCTCTCAGAGGCCGGTGGCCGAACGAAGCCCGTTCACCGTCCGCTGGTCTTTGTTCCAGACAGAATCAGACTTATTGTGGCCTGCAGACGGCGGCACAAATTACCGTATGTAAGCTCCTAACGAGCTGATCAACACAAATCTACGCAGTGGATGCGGACGTGGCGGTCCGTTAAAGTACACAAAACACTCCTCAAAAACAAGAAACAACAAATAAAACACTCTATAAGCCTATCTCTGCCCTGACAGTAACTCTCTTACTTGGTCGCTCCGTGCAACGAGTGCGTTTCCGTGGCAACGGCGGATGGCGTCTGTAGCGTCCTACAGCGCGATGAGCGGCGGTCCTCGGCGGGGCAGATGGACCGGCGGGTTGACTGGTTGGTGGAGCGGGACACGACGGTTCCGTCTCCTCCTGGATCCAATTCACCTCTGCGTGGTCAGGGACTGTCAAGTTGCAGGACGTCCGTGGCGTGCTCAGGTGATGCGCACAACAGTTCAGGAAAAACGAAGCCTTTTCTCGTCCAGCGAGTCAAGAGCTGCGGCCTAGGTCTTACTGGTACAAACGTTTAGTTTGTGCTCCCTTTTGGCGATCGGTATGATGAAGCTGGAGCTCTCTCCTAACTCGTCGTCACCGGGGAATGCGAGGAATTGGCGTTGCGCTCTGATTGATAAACTATTGGTGACGTCACGGGGTCTCCGGCCGGCATCGCCATAGTTACAGTCGTTGTTAGCCAATGGCTGGTCCACGTTTGAATTTTGTGGCTTTATTGCACCTATGTGTGAATTAACGACTGGTGGCGCCTGGCAGTCTCTCTGACTCTGCTGGACGGTGGGGGAGGGCTATTGTCCTCAGCATACACATGTTTCAGTCCCCAACAATTGGTTTAAAGTGTTTTTTGAAAATTAATTCATCCTCACTGATTAAAGATTGAATCTCAAGCGGCAACTCATATAGAGGTGGAATCCAATTTGAAGAGCCAGAAAATGGCCGAATTGGTTTATCAGGTGCATTTCTGAAATATGCAGCCGATGGCTACACGGAGGGCCAGGTCACTGCGGGGGGTTAGGGTTGTGGAGCAGAGGATGTCAGAGTAATGTTGTGCGAGTATGTGCATGTTCACTTTCATCCAGTGTGTGGTGTTGTCCTGTATTTTCTGTGTAGTTCTTTCAGTAGATGGTTTAATGAAGGATGCCAGTTTTGTTACTTGTCTGAGCATGCCTGTGAATAAGAAGTTGTTTACTGTGCGTTTGTGATGTAGTGCTTGTATGAATCAAAAATATTGTTTGCAGGTGTTTCTGGTGTCTGGATCTAGGGTCTGGTGTCTCTGTGTGGATGTAAGTGTGTGTCTATGTGTGGAGCTCTGTGGACCACTCCCTGGTCTGCTCCCGTGCACAGTGTAATGTGAGTACATTTTGTGGTGGACGAGCCCTTACCTGTTGGTGTGAACTGGTGGTGTGGGTCAGCAACCGAGTTGTTGTACTGTTGGTCCCGTGAGTTTCCAGTTGTTTGTCTTCAGGAGGCATGCATGTGGTTCTGCAGGTTGGCCTTGGTGAAAAAAGCTCAGGGAAAACGTGCCAAGATTGCAATGTCCACAAAAACCAGTCACATAAACCCAAACTGGCAGAGCCCTCCACCAATGTTTAAAAAGTTATCTTTATTTCAAAATTTGCAGTTAAAAACAATCCAAGGCTTGTGAGATTGCAAGCGGACTGTTAAAAACACGTAAAAGCAAACCTTATCTGTGCAAGAGAGCAGAGTGTCCCTGACGTTTCGCAGGAGGTACTGCTTCTTCAGAGGGGATCTGAGGGAGTAGTCCACAGGCTCTTAAATAGTCAGTTGGTGTGGGTGGGGGCAGAAGTCCCTCCCCTAGGTGTTCCTGGCCTATGTGGATGGCTGTATCTGAGGTGGGTGTGATGTGATTGGATGTCCTTTGTTCTCTTTCAAATTGAATTGTGGAGGGAAAGTCAGAAGTGCACCATGATTGGTTAATGGGGAAGGGTGATGTAATGCTAGTGTAAATCAAGTCCCAAGGGAATATGCAGTCCTGAGTGGAAGTATCTGACCCCTGGTAGAGAGGAGGATCTACAATCTTGGGAGTGGTGCTCTTTTGCAGGACTGGTGGCAAAATTGAGTTGCTATTGTAATAAGATTTAGCAGTGGGAGAATTGAAAGGTCTTTGACCATGGCTGAAAGTTTAGCTCCCCAGGCAAAGCAGCTGCCTCCCGAGCAGGAGGGCCGGGTTCGAGACCAGCCCACGGCCGTATCCACGAACCAGAAAGCCAGATCCCACAGAGCCGCCAGATTTTATTAAATGTTGCAAAGAGGCTGGAGTGAGTTTCTTCAATATTTTTAATTAATTTATTGAGTTTTGTTGGTGTTTCATAATTCATGTTTACTTGCATATGATCAAATAAAAAAAGCATTAGCTGGGACATGGCTAGGCTTTGTGCTCTGTGGACAGAGCAGGGGCCCGCCCTTTGAGATCCCAGCCAAAATCCTGCTGCCACCAGTCCTGAAAACACAAAGCACAAGGGTTGAATAACATGAAAAACGGCATGTAATTGATGAATTCTGTACTGAGGTAAGTTGGTACAAAATCCTGTCTTGTGCTTCTGGAAGTGATGATGGCCGGTCGGTCCTCCCTCAGCAGCCTGGTGAAGTGTCCTGGTGGAGCAGACGGTGAGGCCTCAGCCAGGTTGGTGGCACTGGCTGGGTTAGGGTTAGGGTTTTGGAATAAAATCTGACCCCCCGAAGGGAGCAGTAATGCACTCTGCACCCTCCATTAGGTCAGGCAAACCAGGCCCCCCTCTACCATATTTAGGCTTCATTTATCTATATTAAAATTGTTCTCACCCCATGTCTGTCTGGCCTTTCTTTCTGCTTCAACTCCTGTTTTCCAAGATTTATCTTCAGCTTTCTTGCTCTTTGTCTCTTCTTTGAGTTACTGCTTGGCTTTTGCTTCATTTCTTCTTAACTTTCTTGCTTTGTTTCTGCTTCTCTTAGCTTTGTTGCTTGTCTTCATTAGCTTCTTTGCTTTAGCTTCTTGCCTTACTTTCATTGCTTCTCTTAGCTTTTCTTAGTTTTGCGTTAGCTTCTCTGTGCTGCTTTGCTTTGCTTCTTCTTGCTTTTCTTTTTTTTTCTTTTCTTTTTTTTTTTTTTTAACCTGTTCTGTTACAGCAACTTGAGCAAATAGTGCGATGTTCTAGATGCCCAGTCGTGCCACACAGTTTTGATCTGCTACAGGGAAGTCTGAGATACTTCTCCCATAGTGTGATTTATATTTTTATTTTTGGTTTGTGTGATGACTGGACCAGAACAGGAGGGAAAAGGACAGAGATAAAGAATAAAGAGAGGGGGATGTGAGGACAAGAGGGGGATGGGAGGACAGAGGACAATAGACAAGAGAGAACATAACAACAACAACAAAAGCCGTCACTACGATACTAACAATTACAATGGTGACAAAAGAACAGCAACAGATGACAAAACAGCTTGAAAATTCTCAGTAAAATACCTACCGAGGTATGGGTTCTGAAACAATGATGTAATAGTTAATGTGTCGAAAGTGTAATAGAAAAAACAGACTAAGACAAGCAAGCAACCAGCAAATATAGGAAAAGACAGGATTGCAGTGCTTCTAAAGCCAATAGTGCCAAGGGTGTGCATGTGTGTGCATGTATGTATGTCTGTGTGCGTGTGAGTGTTTTGCGTTTGCCCCTAGTGCCAAGAGTTAGTGGGGGACCACCGCACGCACCTCCCCCGTGCACCACCACCGCCAGCAGGCTAGAGCCCCCAGCACCGAAGAGCCCACCAGCCCAGGAGAAGGGATAGGCCCGGGCAGAGCCCAGAAGTCCACCAAGCAACCCCCGCCGAGGAGCCCAGCAGGAAGCCCCGAGGAGGCAGCCCCAACCCGGGACGGACCAAGAAGGAGACAAGGAGACGACCAACCCCGAGGACAGGCCCGGCCCCCCCCCAGGAGCAAGCAGAGACCAGGACATGTGGCGGTGTGGGCAAATGTGATGAGGTGGGAGTATGAGGGATGGGTGACTAATGGTGCAGTTGAAATTGGGAGAAAATTTGGACATGGACACCACACTGCTTGCAGACAGTGGGGTCTCTCATGCCCCCTCCCCCAAAGGCCCTATGTGACTAAGGTGCAAATAAAATTGGAGGGCGACCAGGCAATAGCAGGTGTAAAGGATGGGGCCACCAGGAAGCAGCCCCAGCCCCCACCCACCCTGGGCCTCGGCCACCCCCCAAGGACCTAATGGTGTATGGACTGAGA
>JBBMOC010000051.1:2865402-2963175 GCA_037975185.1 Centropyge bicolor | reverse complement strand
AACGGGGACACATTGTCAGTCAGAGGCTTGTAAACATGGGTCCGGACTGTGGGGATCCAGTAACACAAGAACCTGCGGAAAGCGACAGGAGAGAAGACACAAAACTAAGAGAGAGGGAAGAAGTTGCATTAGTACGATGCATTGATGGGTTATGAATGGATGTAGGTGGAGGAGAGAGAGAGGAGAATGAACCTCAGTAAATCATGGGACGTCCCCCAGCAGTCTAAGCCTATAGCAGCATAACTAAGGGATGGCTCAGGGCTCACCTGGACCAACCCTAACTATAAGCTTTGTCAAAGAGGAAGGTTTTAAGCCTACTCTTAAATGTGCACAGGGTGTCTGCCTCCCGAACCCAGACTGGGATCTGATTCCACAGGAGAGGAGCTTGCTAACTGAAGGCTCTGGCTCCAAATCTATTTTTGGAGATTCTGGGAACCAATAGAAATCCTGCATTCTGGGAGCGTAATGCTCTGTTGGGAAAATAGGGTACAATGAGCTCTTGAAGATATGATGGTGCTTGACCATTAAGAGCTTTATAGGTTAGCAAAAGGATTTTAAATTCAATTCTTGATTTGACAGGGAGCCAGTGGAAAGAAGCCAAAATGGGTGAGATATGATCTCTTTTTCTTGTTCTTGTCAGTACACGTGCAGCAGCATTCTGGATCAACTGGAGAGGCTTTAACGACTTCTTGGGGCAGCCTGCTAAAAGAGAATTGCAGTAGTCCAGCCTAGAAGTTACAAATGCATGGACTAGTTTTTCTGCATCCTTTTGAGATAGGATATGCCTGATTTTTGCTATGTTCCGTAGGTGAAAAAAGGCAGTCCGGGAAATTTGCTTTATATGAGCATTAAAGGACAAATCCTCATCAAAGATTACTCCTAGATTCCTAACAGTAGTGCTGGAGGCCAATGCGATGCCATCGAGAGAACTGATATCTTTAGAAAATTTGCATCGAAGGTGCTTGGGACCAAGTACAATAACTTCAGTTTTGTCTGAATTTAACAATAGGAAATTGCAGGCCATCCAGGTTTTTACTTCATTGAGGCATGCCTGAAGTTCAGATAATTGGTTGGTTTCGTCTGGCTTAATTGACAGATATAATTGGGTATCATCTGCATAGCAATGAAAGCTGATGGCATGTTTCCTGATAATGTTCCCTAGGGGAAGCATATATAAGGTGAACAGGATTGATCCAAGCACAGAGCCTTGTGGAACACCAAAGTTAACTTTAGAGTGTCTCGAGGATTCATCATTGACAAGTACAAATTGAGATCGGTCTGATAAATAGGACTTAAACCAGCTTAGTGCAGTTCCTTTAATGCCAATTAAATTTTCCAGTCTCTGCAACAGAATTTGATGATCAACGGTGTCAAATGCAGCACTAAGATCTAACAAGACAAGAACAGAGACAAGTCCTCTGTCTGATGCAACAAGAAGGTCATTTGTTACTTTCACCAGAGCAGTTTCTGTGCTATGATGAACTCTAAATCCTGATTGAAAATCCTCAAATAGACTATTATTCTGTAAATGGTCACAAAGCTGGTTAGCCACTGCTTTCTCAAGGATCTTCGAGAGAAAGGGAAGGTTAGATATAGGTCTATAATTTGCCAGTACCTCAGGATCAAGAGTCGGCTTTTTAAGAAGAGGTTTTATTACAGCTACTTTAAAAGACTGTGATACATAACCTGTTAATAAGGACAGATTGATCATGTCAACAAAAGAAGTGCCAATAACAGGTACGGCTTCTTTCAGCAGCCTGGTTGGGATGGGATCTAAAAGACAGGTTGGCGGCTTTGACGAAGAAATCATTGAAGTCAGCCGCTTCAGGTCAATTGGAGAGAAACAGTCTAAACATACATCAGCTTTTACAGCTGTTTGTATGGATCCCATATTTGAGGACAAGTCATTATTGAATCGGAGGACAGGAAGAATTTGCTTTCTGATAATTAGGATCTTATCATTAAAGAAGTTCATAAAGTCATTACTACTGAGGCCAATAGGAATAGAGGGCTCAATCGAGCTATGGCTCTCTGTCAGCCTGGCTACAGTGCTGAAAAGAAACCTGGGGTTGTTCTTATTTTCCTCTATTAATTTTGAATAGTAGTCTGCTCTGGCAGTGGGAAGGGCCTTCTTATATGTTTTAAGACAGTTTTGCCAGACTAGGTGAGATTCTTCCAGATTGGTAGAACGCCATTTCCTTTCCAGCTTACGCAATGTTTGCTTTAATTTCTGAGTTTCTGGGCTATACCATGGAGCTAACCTCTTTTGCTTTATTAACTTCTTTTTTAAAGGCGCAATAGAATCAAGAGTGGACCGCATTGAGCCTCCAGCACTATCAACAAAATAATCAATTTGGGAGGGACAAAATTTAGTGTAGGAGTCCTCCGTTAAATTTAGACATGGCATTGAATTAAATGCCAATGGAATCACTTCCTTAAATTTAGCAACAGCACTATCAGATAGACATCTGGAGTAAAAATATTTCCTTAATGGTGTATAGTCCTTTAAAAGGAATTCAAAAGTTATTTAAAAATGATCTGATAAAAGAGGATTCTGAGGAAAGACTATTAAGTCTTCAATTTCAATGCCATAAGCCAGAACAAGATCGAGGGTATGGTTAAAACAATGAGTGGCTTTATGAACACTCTGACAAAAGCCAATTGAATCTAATAGTGACATAAATGCAGAACTATGGCTATCATTTTCAGCGTCAGCATGAATGTTGAAATCACCTACAATGATTACTTTATCTGTTTTAGGACTCAACTTGATAAAAACTCTGAGAATTCAGATAAAAATTCAGAGTATGGACCAGGAGCGCGATACACTACAACAAATAGGATTGGCTGCAGAGTTGTCCAGGCTGGGTGTGCAAGACTAAGAACAAGGCTTTCAAATGAGTTGTAATTGAGTTTAGGTTTAGGTTTAATTGTGAGGCTGGAGTCAAATATAGCAGCAACTCCACCTCCTCGGCCAGAGTCTCGAGGAATGTGAGAATTAATGTGACTGGGTGGAGTCGCTTCATTTAAACTAACATATTCTTCATGACTCAGCCAGGTTTCTACGGAGCCCCTTAGGGGACATGGAGAAAATTTTTTTGAAGGGTAAAAAAAAAAAAAAAAAAAGATCAAGTTTTGCGAGATCTCGCAATATCTTTTCGAGATCTCGCAAAACTTATATTTATATTAAGAGCATGTTCTTCCGGGTCATCTGTTGTCAGCGCAAAACTTTTGCGAGATTTGGAGGACGACATGGAGGACGATTTGGAGCGCTTTCTTCTTCTGAGAGAAGTCCCAAGAGAGGACATTATGCGGATGAAGTCAGACAAGGTGGGCATAACATTCATTCAGTAACTAAATGTAGCAATACAGAGTTGAAGGTAAGCTAATGCTCGCGCTCATTATGCCTTATCGTAGAGCCCATAAAACGTTATGCTAGTGCTGCAACCCTAGCGTACTGTTGTTGGGCTTTTACGTGTTGCATTTTATTAGAACTATGTTTCTTTTATCTCGCCATGGTAATTGTGGACGCTATGGCTAGTGGTGAATAGGCCGCGGTGGGAGCTGGTCAAATGATATATTACACGAAATTATATCTAGGTTATAGCTAGGTTTATCAGTAATATAATGGACTTTGTGTGAAGTCAACCAGAGGCCTGTATCACGAAGCAGGATTAAGGCGTTAGCGAGATAACTTCAGGCTCAGGATTTTCTGTATCACAAAGCTGGTTCACCCCTGATCGGGATAGGAAACCTATCCTGAACCAGTGTCGTGATACCGGTTAGCTTACTTAAGATACAGGCCTCTGCTTTCTATCTCCATCTCTGTTGTTACTGACACCTGCTGTGTCCACATGCATTGAAACAATGTAGTAACATTATTTTGAAAGGGGAGTGTCATGACCTTGGATCAGCGTTATCATTCATGTTCAAAGCAAGTATAATAAGTATTCAAATATTTATGTTTACAGGTTGACAAGGCAGTGTTACGCATAATGACGGATGAGCAAAACCAATTACATCAAATCTTATGGTGACAGACTAGCTGTCCTATCATTCTGTGAACAGACAGACACTGATAAGTGCAGCGCCAATAAGGAGATACTTTTACAGAGACTAAGAGATAGAATTGGAGCAAGAAAGATGAAATCAAAAACAAAAGGTACGCTGTCTAGTGCAGCAAGTAGTATGATGGCAAGAGGAAGAAATGCTTCAGCAGAAAAGACCTCCAGGAAGATTGAAATTGGATGGCTTCATTATGGCAATAATGAATACCAGCAAGTCAGGACCAGGAATGGTGGAGGAACAAGATATGCAAGTGTTGAAAAGACAACAACTGTTCCTCAGATTTTGGAAATGGGAAAGGACCTATTTTTCCCAGATGGGTGCTCAACAAAGGGGCAAGCTGACGATTTTACATTTGATGTCCGTGATTTTAAAAGAAACAAACTTCAGTTAGATGGTACTGTTGGTGGACTTTATGAACAAACAAAATTGAAACTGCTTAGATTTTACATTTGCACAAAAGAAGAAGGCCCTTCAACAGATCACTCCTCATCTGAACTGAATGAATGTAGTGAAGATTCATTATCTGAGGAATTATCTTTCAGCATCACTGATGGAGCAGATTCACAGCCAACTGAAGGTGGATCTCACATTCATACAGAAGATTTGGTCACGGATCTGCAGGATCGTAGACAGTCATCTGACAGTGACAGAAGAAATCAGGTTTGTGGTAGTAGCAAATATATTTCTAATGAATGAAATTATGATATTGACTGGGGAGATGGAAAGACTTAGCTTTAAGATCACACGTCAGGTGCTAACTTAATAATAAATATAATGCATAATTTTTCTTAATGTGTTATTATTATTTTTTTTTTAACTATGTTTTTATTGAACATAAAAAGACACAATACAGAACGAAACACTCCTTGACAAAATCCCATAATAAGTATGACAGTGCAGAAAAAAAACAAAGCCAAAAGAAGAAAAATAAGATAAAAAAAATTAAAGCCGCAAGCGGCGATGATCTACGCAAATTCTTTCAATAACTTTTAATCAACTCGTCTCCTACACACCCTGCGAATTTGGAGCCGATCCGATTTAAACCCTAGGACGAGTTCGTTCAAATGCGTAGCGTAAAAGCGCAAAAATCGGACGTTTAACGTTAATTTGCGAACTTGCTGTTCGGAATTCACGACGGTCATAAGAGACTTTTTCGTAGGCCTTGCAATGCTTGTTGTGCCCGCCAATTTTCGGGCCCGTAGCTCAAACTAGCAGCGGGGGCTGCAGTTTGAGGCCCCTAGGGGCCGCTATGGCGAATGTATTTTTGCGCAGGCCCTGGATTCATAAATTTTTCGCCGGGACTGAACTTTTTGGCTAGGCGCGGTCGCGTTTATCTCAAGCAGAATGCCCGAAATTTGGGTTTAAAGTGAGGCGAGAAAAATAATTCTCCTAAGGGTTACAAGAGGGTCCTACGCACTTTAGTGTGCTCGGGCCCTAATAATATATATATATACACATATACATACATACACCCACGCACATACACATATATATACACATACACATACATATGCACATGCACATATGTATACATCTTCCCCTACCTTACTAGGGCCAAGAAAGTTTAATAATATCAATGAATAAAAAGTAAATAAATGGACAGTTATGACCTTACAGCATAATGTGGGGTTCGTGTTATTATTTTTTTAACATAAAGTTTTGGGTCACTGTATTTGCACTGTCTTTACTGGTTTAATAGACTTTAGTGGAGTGACTTTGAGCCATATGTTTTTTGCACACCATTTAATATTACATGTGCCAAAAGAGTTTCTTGCTATGATTTTATTTGTTATTGCTGGCAACAACAACAACAACTGTAAAACCTTCTGATTTTCATTTGTTTACAGATGCATCGTAGATCCAAAAGACAAAGAGCAATGTCTGAGACTGTGACAGCACAAGGTCCAGATCAATCACATCCCTCTCAGTCAACCCCAACAGGCCAAAGGCAGGGCACAAACACAGCCTTACCAGATCCCTTGTTTGAAACTATTGATCTGACCAATGTACTTTTCAGTCACTCCCCACAACATGGACACATCGATGGAACTTTAGCAGTAGTAGTAGACAAGGCAGATACAGTTCAGTGGGATCCGGAAGATGACCTTGGTGATGAGGAGAATGTTGTGATAAGTTGGCATCATGTTGACAGTGAGGATATCACACAGGTAATGTGAGAAGTTCAGGAGCATTTTGTGACACTAATTTCCAAATTCATTATAGGCTATTGTTGTTGTGTTGTTGTGTATTAAATTGAGGTTTTAATTTTTCCATTTCTCACTACTTCAGAGTGCAGAGGTGAATGGAGTACCTATGCAGCATTTACATTTTCCACTGCCTTCAGCTGATGGCCCGCCTACACTAGATGAGCAGTCCATACAAGGGGAAGCAGGGCAAACTACACCAGTAAGATACATCACTGCAAGCAACACACATGCTTTAAACATAACTTAAGTGTAAATGTCATAGTGATGTTATCAGGGTTAAGTTGTCTTGGGATAGAGAACATTTTAAATAGAAAGCCTTTGTTATGAACTAGAGGTGTGCAGTTTGTGATAGGGTCTCATGAAAAGATGTTTTTGAGTTACATTGTGGGGAAACACAGGATCCAGCATTATTTTGACTTTGACACAAACATATTAAAAGTTTGAATACTTTGGCCTCTTCTCCATTCACTGACCTCTCTGTTTTTCTTTTGTATGTTTTGTTCTTCTGCCAGGACGGAGAAATTACTTCCGATTTACCCTCAAATTCAAGCAGCCAGCTTTCCCCATCAACCTCACCCAGCAGCCCAGGAAATCCACAGAGCACACAGCATGCTTCGATTTGCAGAGTAAAGGTTGTTGAAGATCTTTTGGCTGTATTCATGGACAGCAGCATCATGAATTTGACTTTAAAAATTGACTTTGTGAATGAAAAAGCTATTGATGATGCTGGAGTGTCAAGGGAAGTTTACACTGCATTTTGGGAGCAATTTCTTGAACAGTGTGAAGGTGAAACAGAGCGAGTTCCACGGGTGAGGCCAGATTTCGGTGAGGCTGAATGGCAAGCAGTTGGGCGTATCTGGGTGAAGGGATTGATTGATCATGGTGTCATGCCAGTGAGACTATCGGCGGCTTTCATTTTTGCCTGCATTAATGGAATTGACAGTGTTGATGTAGACATCTTGATGGCATCATTCTTCAACTACTTATCTCCTGTTGAGAGATCAGCTGCTGAGAAGGCTTTCCAGGGCACAATGGAGGAAGGTGGTGATGAGGACTTGCTCGACCTTTTTACCAGAATGGGCTCTCATTTTCTACCTTCAAAGGAATGTATGAAGTCTGCCTTGGAAACAATGGCACACAAAGCGATTCTGCAAGAGCCAAAATACATAATTGACTGCTTCTCCACACCCATGTCACATCTTAGGCCAAAACTGTTTGACAAGCAGTGTGTGTTGTCTCTGTATGCCTCAAAGAAGGCCACAGGCAAAAGAGTGTCAAAACTCCTTGAAACAACAAAAGTGGTACTCTGTCAGAGAGAGCAGGCAACCTTTAACCATCTCCAGCGTTATGTAAAAAATGCTGATGAAAACAAAGCAGAGAAATTCCTGCGCTTCTGCACTGGGTCCTCGGTCATATGTGTTGACAAAATTATGATTTCTTTTAATGCTGAAACTGAGCTCAACAGAAGGCCCGTTGCTCATACCTGTGGAGCAACACTTGAATTACCAGCTACATACAGCTCTTACCCTGAATTTAGAACTGAGTTAGACAACATTCTCTCCAGTAACTACTTAGAAATGGACATCCTTTAAACTGGAGAGCAGTCTTGATTAGGCATAAGAGTATCAGGCCTCATCATTTTATAATGTACTTATTTTTTTGTCTGTTTTTGATGTTTGAAACATCTGATGCACTGAAATGTGTGCTAAGCAGTCTGCAGTTCTGTTAATTGTTGGTGGAATGCTACACAACTTCACATTTTTAATTTTTTAAAAGATACTCTGAAGATGACTGCAGCTTTCCTTTCCATAATTTTGAGCCAAACCCAGCTTCTAGGCTAAACTGTTTACTGAAAATGTTTACTGAAAATGTTACAGTGTTAGTTGTCCATGACTGGCAGAATTGTTTAACTTTTGATGTGAAGGTGGTTGGTTGGGTATTCACAAAAATAACAGCTTGTAAGTTAATGCTGAGATACCAGTTTTTTAATTCTAATGGTACTGTTTACCTAATCTGTAAGCTGATTTATATTGTGTAAAAATGTGGCCTAAAAGCACCAGCTTTAAATTAGCAGAATAGATTTAAAATTCTCAAATAATCTTTATAAACAAACCAAACAGATTAAGCATTATTCATTATTAGGCATAATTTACATTTATTCACAGTTGCAGGCCAGGGTTTTGTACAGGATAAGGAATACAGAAACAACAAATAATAAAATATTTCCACAAATATATGCCTTTGTGTTGTTTTCTGGTCGACTCTGATATTATAGCACCTGGCTACAAAGCTCGTTCTGTATAATGAAAAAATCATAGGTTACAAAATAAGGACACATGGATCTGTTGTATATGACAGACAGAAGAATATACATGGGGGGGGGGGGTGTCACCAAGAGGAGGTCATAAGCTAAACAGGACGATGGACATTAGACTCACAGAGACTCAGTGATGGCCTGTCTAAGATGCATATACAAGCTCACAGCCTGATATGGATCAGCTGGGAAAGTCAGGTGGGACTCTGCCATGAAGGTATGGCACAAGTCATACACATCTGGATCACAAGGTATTATCAGGCGAAAGACACATTCATCTTTGCACAGTTGCATATGCTCCTCATCAAAAGGGGAAAGGAAGTCTCTGGTCCCATAGAGTTCAGGCAATGTATACATCACACTGGGACGGCCGCTGGGGACGTTTGTGTTTCTTGATGGTCTGATAATGTGTGCATTCCAAACCTGTGCAGTGTCATCTAACTCATCCTATTAAAAAGTAATATATAAATACAATTAGGAAGATGTGTGCATACATGCACTTTAATACAGCATTAAATTATGACATCCATCCTACTCTCCTCCTGTCTCTTTCTCTGTCTCCCACTGACTGTCTGTCTCTGTATCTGCATTCCTTCTGTTCATACCCCACCTCTTTCACCTACATATGGATGCACACACATATGAAAAGACTATAATGCG
Source organism: Centropyge bicolor (assembly GCA_037975185.1). Taxonomy (NCBI): domain Eukaryota; kingdom Metazoa; phylum Chordata; class Actinopteri; family Pomacanthidae; genus Centropyge; species Centropyge bicolor. Next base: position 2,953,926 of record JBBMOC010000051.1, on the reverse strand, counting down.
TACACTGACCTGGATGAGTCCCATGCAACAAAACTGAAGGATGGCCTTGTCCAGAAACCCTCCGTCAAAGAAGCCATTGTCTCTGAGTTCTGCAAACAAAGACAACCAGAACTCCACACACTGGCTGCGGAGAAATCTCCACCAAAATTCAATTCTTTGGTTGGCGGTGCTGGCTCCCTCCAAGTAGCTGTCAACGGTGCCGTCTGGAGGAACTGGGACGAGGAACCGCTGAAAGTCTCTTACATGGCCATTCTCAGTGCCAGGATCGCCCCTCACAATTCTAGGGCAGCCCCCCAAACTACGTACCGCTTCGACGTAATAGCCTCCAATCAGCTTCGGGTCACTGCTCGTGGTGTACGTATTGAGCCAGATGATCTTTCTGGAGAATCCGTCAATGCTCCCATTGATACAGAAGCCATATGGCTTTAGTTTGTCATAGGAGTCCAGGTGCTAGATGAAGTTCGGCCCTTTGGAGAAGTACCTCCGTCGTCTCAAGCGTCTTGCTTGCCTCCATGCGACTCCTCTCGGATCCAGTTCATTTAATGCCAGCCTCACATCTTCCTTTCTCACCCGTAGTCCACATTCTCTGCATTTCGCGTACATCCACCTATACCCGTGAAGCTGTCCGGAGAATTGCAGTTGGTTCTGAATGAAATCAACCAGGACCGCAAGATCTGAATACGCTTTCCGACGAGAAAGTCCTCTCTCGCTTAAGAATCTTTTTAGATGTCTCTCACTAATATGGAACCCGTGTCTACTGCCTAGTAGCGATTTGATATCCTTGTATTTTAGGCCCAAGTCAAAATAAAACTCAATAAACTTCTCCCACTCCATTGTTGTATCTGTTGTGTTTCCGCTCTGACCACAGATGACCCGGAAGAACATGCTCTAAGTTTTGCGAGATCTCGCAAAAGTTATTGCGAGATCTCGCAAAAGTTTTGCCTCTAAGGGGCTCCGTAGGTTTCAGTAAGGCAAAATAAATCAATATGATGATCTGATATTAGATCATTTACTAATACAGCTTTGGAGGACAGAGATCTGATATTTAAGAGTCCACATTTAATTCTCCTGCTATTTACTGTTTCTGCAGGAGTGTTAATTTTTATTAAATTTTTATGCACAACTCCTCTCCTGTTAGTTTTAGATTTAATGAATTTAAGTGGTCTGGGAGTAGACACAGTCTCTATCTGTTTTTGGGTGAGTAACTGCCCTAGTGGAAGCGCAGAGAGGTGTGTAAGACTATAACTCTGCCGCCTGGTCTGAACCCTGATTTGTCACGGATTTGGTCCACTAATAAATTCAGCCAGATTCCTAGATATGAGAGCTGCACCATCCAAAGTGGGATGGATGCCATCTCTCCTAATCAGACCAGGTCTTCCCCAGAAAGTCCGCCAATTATCTATGAAGCCCACACCATTGGCTGGACACCACCTCGACACCCAGCGATTGAATGACGACATGTGGCTAAACATGTCATCACTGGTCAGATTTGGCAGGGGTCCAGAGAAAACTACGGAGTCCGACATTGTCTTTGCAAAGTTACCCACCGATGCCACATTAACTTTAGTGACCTCGAATTGGTGTAACCGGGTGTCATTACCACCGATGTGAATAACAATGTTACTGTATTTACGTTTATCCTTAGCCAGCAGTTTCAAATAGGATTCAACGTCGCCCGCTCTGGCCCCTGGTATGCAATTGACTATGGTCGCTGGGGTCGCTAACTTCACGTTTTGCAAAATGGAGCTGCCAATAATCAGAGATGGCTTCTCAGCGGGTGTGTCGCTGAGTGGGAAAAACTTGTTTGAAACGTGAAAGGGGTTGGTGGTGAACCGTGGGCTTCAGCTTAGGACTATGCTTCCTTCGGACAGTCACCCAGCCGCCCTGGTTTCCCGGCTGCTCGGGAGATGCTGGGGGACGGCTAGCAGTATGAATGAATGAATGAAACCTTTTTATTTCAGACATGTGAAAACAACCAAAAAACAAAACAAAACAAAACAAGCAGCATATCTATATTGCAAGACACTTAGTCAAGCAAAGTAAGAGCTGCCTTTCATTGTTTCCACAATTCGCACATATTTACATGCCTGAAAAGGAGTAGGAAGAAGTATACACTTATTTAATCCTACCCCTTCTCTATATTTCAAACATTGAACATTATTTAATTATGCCAGTAGCTACACTAGCAGGACACTACACTAGGTCGGTCCGCACCGGCTACTGAGGGCTGGCTAACTATCGCGACTAAAGTTTTTGGGACAGTGGTGCGGAGCCGTGCCTCTAATTCACTAAGCCTCGCCTCCATCACGGCAAATACAATACACTTATTACAAGTACCATTATCATTAAAGGAGGCAGAGGAGTAGCTAAACATGTGACACACCAAGCAGGAGAGAGCAGGAGAGGGAGAGGGAGAAGCCATGCTAACTGCAAGCTAATGAGGCTAACAAGTCGTAACAGTGATAAAACACCTGTGTGAATAACCAGACAGTTTTTAGAAGAAAGGAGATGCAAGTGCTCTTTAGTAACACTAGTGTACGTTAAGTGAGTAGTGGATAATAAGTGTGAGTGCGAATAATCTTAGAAATCAGCTGAGATACGCTCAGTCAGTGACTACACGCTACCAATGGCACAGACACCGGAAGTGACAGAATACGCTCACCGCAGTACGTCAGCACGTCCAACCAGCAGCAGTCAGTAATGGAGGGGGCAGTGGGTAGTCTCGTCAGGGGGGTCGAGGTCTGGTTGGGGGAAGGGAGTTGAGGAGCAGTCCTGGTCGTCGGTCGTTTGTCCTGTGTCAGTGGTGCGTCCACCGTTGGACCAGTCACCTGAGGCAGCTTAACCCCCCCGGAGGGTTGTTTGTGCATGGAGGAGGGCTCAGAATGGGTTTTTGAAAGTGAGGTTTTCACTTCATGGGACCCCTTCATCATGCTACCCTCATTCCGTTGGAGGTGCACGCTGTGCATGTTTGGGGTCTGCTGCCTGGTGTGGTTAGGTCCAGCAACGGGGGCACCTATGTGGGAGGGAGGAGAAAGAGAAGAGGGGTTATTGCATGATGTGGCATGTTGAGTGGATACTGTAGCCTGGGTGGGGTGTTGCAGCTGGTCCCTGTGGGTGGAGGGAGCTTCTTCTTCCTCCCCGGACTCCCATTCGGAGGGGGTGAGCGGGATGTCATCCTCCCATCCGGGGGACAAGTCACCAATGTCGATCAAGTCTACCGCTGCTTGGATGGTATCCTCCATCAGTCGGTGGCCGTATCTCTTTTTTGCCCAGCTGATGGCTACACGGAGTGCCAGGTCATTGCGGGGATGGTGGCTGTGTTGCAGATGATGTTAGAGTAATGTTGTGCGAGTATGTGCATGTTCACTTTCATCCAGTGTGTGGTGTTGTCCTGTATTTTCTGTGTAGTTCTTTCAGTAGGTGTAGATGGTTTAATGAAGGATGCCAGTTTTATTACTTGTCTGAGCATGCCTGGTGGAAATGTGCCTGATGTAGTGCTTGTATGAGTCTAAAATATTGTTTGCAGGTGTTTCTGGTGTCTGGATCTAGGGTCTGGTGTCTCTGTGTGGATGTAAGTGTGTGTCTATGTGTGGAGCTCTGTGGACCACTCCCTGGTCTGCTCCCGTGCACAGTGTGATGTGAGTACATTTTGTGGTGGATGAGCCCTTACCTGTCGGTGTGAACTGGTGGTGTGGGCCAGCAACCGAGTTGTTGTACTGTTAGTACCGTGAATTTCCAGTTGTTTGTCTTCAGGAGGCATGCATGTGGTTATGCAGGTTGGCCTGAAAAATGTTTTCATCTAAAACTCAAAAACGCCTAATCCAATTCAAATCAAACCTTCTTGTCCTTCATATTTAGCAAACATGAAACTTCATTTCATTGGCAAAAGCTTTGCCAGTGAGAAACACATCAAACTAACAAGTTGTCATTAGACAGCATGAGAAGCCTAAAAAACATGTTTTCACTAAAACTCAAAAATGCCTTATCCAATTCAAATCAAACCTTCTTGTCCTTCATATTTGTGCCATTCCACATGTTTGCAAACATGGAACTTCATTGGCAAAAGCTTTGCCACTGAGAAACACATCAAACTAATAGGTTGTGAATAGACAGCGTGAGAAGCCTAAAAAACATGTTTTCATCTAAAACTCAAAAATGCTTTATCCAATTCTAATCAAACCTTCTTGTCCTTCATATTTGTGCCATTCCACATGTTTGCAAACATGGAACTTCATTGGCAAAAGCTTTGCCACTGAGAAACATATCAAACTAACAAGTTGTCATGAGACAGCATGAGAAGCCTAAAAAAACATGTTTTCATCTAAAACTCAAAAACGCCTTATCCAATTCAAATCAAAACTTCTTGTCCTTCATATCTGTGCCATTCCACATGTTTACAAACACCAAACTTCATTGGCAAAAGCTTTGCAAGTGAGAAACACATCAAACTAACAAGGTGTCATTAGACAGCGTGAGAAGCCTAAAAAACATGTTTTCACTAAAACCCAAAAATGCCTTATCCAATTCTAATCAAACCTTCTTGTCCTTCATATTTGTGCCATTCCACATGTTTACAAACATCAAACTTCATTGGCAAAAGCTTTGCAAGTGAGAAACACATCAAACTAACAAGGTGTCATTTCAGAGCGTGAGAAGCCTAAAAAACATGTTTTCATCTAAAACTCAAAAATGCCTTATCCAATTCAAATCAAACCTTCTTGTCCTTCATATTTGTGCCATTCCACATGTTTACAAACATCAAACTTCATTGGCAAAAGCTTTGCAAGTGAGAAACACATCAAACTAACAAGTTGTCATTAGACAGCGTGAGAAGCTTAAATAACATGTTTTCATCTAAAACTCAAAAACGCCTTATCCAATTCTTCAACCTTCTTGTCCTTCATATTTGTGCCATTCCACATGCTTACAAACATCAAACTTCATTGGGCAAAGTGAGAAACACATCAAACTAACAAGGTGTCGTTTCAGAGCGTGAGAAGCCTAAATAACATGTTTACATCTAGAAGAGGGCAGAGAAGCACGTATTTTAAAGGAGAGCATGGAGATGATTGGTTACACATGAAGATGTGACAGCGTGCCATTGGCTGGGAGAGAACAGCTGGAGAGACAGCTGATTGCTAGTGACGCCCCCAGCGCTGACAGCGGGAAAGAGCATACACAAGCGCAGTAGGAAAGGTGAGCAAAGATCGTGAATTGAAGGATGATGTCCTCCTGGCTGAACTTTCGCGAGAGCTTCATGTGTATTTGGAAACGATGAAGTTTAAAAGTTTTGGAAACTGCAGTGGAGACACAGTAGGATCTCATATTACGTACGACCAGTAAGTACCATGGTTAATAGGGTGTGCTTGAGTTAGATAAGATAAGATAAGATAAGATAAGCCTTTATTCGTCCCACAGTGGGGAAATTCACAGGTGTTAGGTGTGGTCAGAGTTAATGATCCTGTCGAATCTTTGAAGAAAGGCTCTAGCTTTTACAATATGAAATGCAAAGAACTGATGTTTGATATAATGATCTGAGAAAGACAGTTGGACTCTTTAAAATCGTACAAGAGATTATACTTAAATACTTTACCTTGAAGCGTATCAGCTGACATAGTTTGAAGTGAAAAGGTCAAGGTGATAGGTCAACTGCAAAGGTCTATAGTCCAATAAAAACCGAGACGACTGTAATTCTTTAAGATAATTTGACTTGGTCCCTTGCTTGGATTTATTATCAACATCAGCATGAAAATTAGTGTGGACAGCTTACAAAGAATGTCGTCCTCACTGCTGATGTTTGCTATGATCCTCCTGTCATGGAGGGGTTTTTAATAGCCCTCAAAGAGACAGTTTAAAGTTGGTCTGTCAACATGTGCATGTGTGCATCTACCTCATATGTGAGTGTAGTTATGTGCTACCATGATAGGTTTAGATTACGTGTTGCCTCTTTGATGCGAGAGGATGAATGACACAGATTAAACTGTCAGACCAGAAAGTGATACAGGCCAGATGAGGCAGGATGACAAATCGAGGCCTCTGTGAAGCACTCGGGCAGCTCGCCAAACCAATAATGTGTGCATATGTGGAATTGTGTGTGAATTTGCGGGTGTTCGTTCATGGAGAAGTTATGGTCATATACTCTCACATATGTGTAAGTGACAGGAAAATATGCGCAACCACTTATTCTATATTAATTCTTAACAAGGGGGAATGTCAGTAATTTTAAAGAGTGGCTTCAGCTGGGCGGTGATGACTTATTTATAGCTGAAACTCCTGTTGAATATTGGACAACAAATCAACCTCCCACCCACAAGTACACTTGCAAACATACACTCTTGCTACTGGCTCCTTCAGTCCCGTGTCCCTGTCTGACTCTTTTATATATGTTTTTGACGTCATCAGCTAACAAGCTCAAGATTTACTTTTGTGCATCACCAGCTCACTCACATAAACACGTTGTCACGCTGACACACAAACACATGCACTGACACAACTTCTTGATAACTCTTTCTTGACTTTCCATCACCCACCCACATAAATAAACGGCAATGCCTGCTCACACACTGGTTTTCTACCACGAAAACACTCACACACATCCACAATAGTAGATGTAAATGATTCTTACAATGTGTCCAGGAGTTCTATACTCGCTCCAGTGTCAATGTGTAAATCTTGAAGAAGGCTTTCCACTCTTGGAAAAAGATCCCTGCATATTTTTCACACTTCCTTGATATAACTTAGCAGAATGATTCTAAAAAGTTCAATGAGATTTTACTGGAAACCACAGCTTGCCTTTGTATGTTTCCATTCCCGTGTGCAAATGTAAAAAATAAAATCACACTGCAGCTTAAGGTTGTGCCCACATTCGTGGTTGGATTGTGGGTTTCTGCAGCAGAAAAGAGGTATGTGGGACTCTAAGCGACTGCTAAGCCCTCCTGGCTTGCCCAACAATGTGACAGAGGGGGATAGCCAGTGTTTGATCCTATCAGCCAACATCTGGCCCTCAGGAGGAGCTAAAGTTAGCAGCACATGCTGATGTCATTACTGTAAAATGGTAGTTGTATTCACAAAGGCATGACACTCACAACATCACAATACTGTAAAAGCAGGAGAGACAGGAAGAGGAGTGAATAACTAATATGGGGATTTTTGAATGAAGAGGGGAGACGATGGATTTCACATCTGGATGATTATATAAGTGACTAATATTGATGTCCTTAAATGGTTGATGTGGAGCCAGATCTTTCATGTCAGCATTTATCTGCTGCTGGACTGTTAGAGAAGCGGGAAATAGGCAAGCACAGGGCGGATCAAAGCTGTAACAAAGCTTGTTAGGGTTTAATCAGTTCCACTCACCCCGAGCAGCTGGCCACATCTGTCCAATCAAGTCCCATCACCATGGTGGGCTCCTGGCCCCAGAGATGGCTACAGCACTGCCAACCAAACACTGGTAGGCGACCATGTTTTGAAGACCACCACCTCATCATTTTCTGGCCCGGATCTCCTCACTCATTTAATCAATACCATTAGACATGTGCTAATGGTTAATAGACTGCTGTGGTCAGAAAAAAAAAAGTGCTACAATACTCAAAGCTCAAAATCCAGGGGAGGGCTACTGCACCTTAAAACATGTTTTGTTTTCTCCTCTGTCAATTAAATTCATAGAACATTATGAACAAGCAGGTGATAATGTTTTTTTTTCTTTTTTTTTTAAAGGTGAAACAGGAGGTAACAACACAAAGGTTAACTTAGAGCATCCATTGTTTGTTTTTGGCAGAGTTAGCGGGAGTGGAAGCTCTTTGCTTCTTTACAAGCCATACGCATCTCTCTCTCTCTCTCTCTCTCTCTCTCTCTCTCACTATACAGTGCTTATGTGACTGGTTAGCCAAAAGCAGCTGCTACCTAGCTGTCTTGCTACAGCTTGCACGTAGCACGACACACAACAGAGGACACACAGATGAGAAGTACAAAGTAGACTGAGATGAATGTTGAATAGTCCAGTAGGAGAGGCAAAGGTATTAGACGGCGGTAGAGCTAGGGCAAATAGAGATCGCTGACGTGAGTGAAACTCCGAAGGCGAGGTAGGCGAGCAATAAATGAACAGCAGGACAAACTTACTGTCTGAACTACTGACAGTGTCTGCAAGCAGCGCTTTGGCACATGCACGATTCATTAACACCCTGTGTAGCTACACCGGTCCCAGGAAATAATGGCAACGCTTCATACTGGTGCATATGATGATTTAATCACCGCTCGTTTTAAACAGATTCACACTCTGGACGCCGAGGGGGTAACATCTTCCTGCTGCGTGGGGACTGAGCTGACAGTGTGTGCTTTAGGACGGGGGAGAGTCCACGGCAGTGTCCGCTGGCATACACAGTAATATATGAATGGGATATCACATGCGGTGCCCAGACTGCCGTCAACACTACATTTTCCTTTGGTGGGCAGAGCATGTCCGTGGGTGGGCACTGCTCACCCCTGCCCCCCCCCGGTAACACCCCCAACCACTGCACAGAATTGGACAGCATCCATATCAAGTCCCTCTTTGTATTTGACCTTTCGCTTTTGCTCCACTTTTTTGTTCATCACCTTCTCACAGAGCTGAGTACAGTGATCTCACCTCTGACCCCCACCAATCCTCACAATCCCAGCCAAAGACTCTTCACACACACTACACCTCCTCAGCTTCTCGCCGGTCCCCTGCCGACCTTAATTTATCTCTATCTGAGTGGCAGCATGTCCTTTGCAAGTGACACGTCAGGGTTCAGACACATGAGACTATTCATTTGTGCTTGGCTACCCAATCTCAGGCTGCTCTGATGGGTTTCAACTGAAGAGGCCAGGGGCAGGAGCAGGGGCCGTGGTGCACAATGCCTGTGATCTGCCATGGGAAACAGACAAGGTTGTGATGCCCTTGTGACCCAGAAGTGTGGGGATCATACAGGTCAATGGGGTTTTCTCCCTTGTGGACACATTGGAGCTGTCATGAGTGTGACAGGAAAATATGGGGGAAATGTGTGCATTCCATTCAAATTCCATTACTGGAGTGCCATGGGATGTCACGGGGGCTTACCTGTGCCATGTGAAATTTCTGGGGTGGTTATATAAAGTAGCTCATTTTTAGTAGTTCACCAATCTCCCACAAACTCAAACTGTCTAAGACAAATGTACATAATATCTATATAACACATTGCATACATAGCCTACTTTCATTGCTTTCAGATTTAAACTGTATTTTTCCAACTGTGATTCATCTGTTTGAATTAGAGGACAACTGGGATTTTGGGAGTGGGAGTGGTTTGACAGAGAAGTGATCTTATCATGAAAAACAACTGCGACAGAGGAAACAATGATTTTCTACAGGGATAGGGTCACAATTAGCCTACTCATGGATTTATTGATCTAATTAGTACTACTCTTAATCTGTGTTCGCTTCTACCATCCTGCCTGGGTTTCTTATTTAACTCATTTTTCTTCCCTTGGTAACAGAAGTATAAGGATCTTTTAAAGATAAAGTAATAACATTATATAGTAAGCAAACTGTAGCCTTTTACTTAAAGCGTTTTTAATGCAGCAAAATAGTCCCTATAATAGATACATAATAGTCCCTATTAAATATTACTTATATACATTATTGTGAATGAATTACTGTTTAAGCAGCATTTTCATGGTATAGCTGCTGCATGTAGATTATATTATTAGTTACGATTTACAACTTTTGTACTACTACTACTACTATTTTGTTGGGCTCTATTTCCCTGGCGGAGCGACACAGCTCCGTCTCCATGGCAACGGCGTTCAACAGTGACCGGTAGTTTCACTTCCACTCACTTCATCTGAGATTTACGAAGTTCATCTCGCAATATTTGACGGTAGAAACGCCACAACTTGTGATTCAATTTGAAATAAGGTATGTCAAAAATCATTGTTGCCTGTCGTTTAGAAAATTAAATTAATACACGTTGTGTACTAGTTAATAGGACCCATTCAGAGAAGTGATTTGATGAACTGAAACGCTTCAAACTGAACGTAGCGTCAATTGTTGTTACGCTACGAGCTAACGCTAGCTAACCAGTTTAACTTACGGGTTTAAAGACTGTATTTTGAATTATTTTACTGCTTAACTAGTTACAACCCCGATTCTAGAAAAGTTAGGCACTGTGTAAATACATAAATAAAAATAGAAAAAACAGTCATTTGCAAACAAACTGTGTTTACTGACAACAGTTTTACAAAGTGTTCCCGAGCCCATGTACTAATCTCCTTTATACAATCATGTGTTTGACAAAGTGGTGAACCTCTCTCCGTTCTCGCTTATGAACGACTGAGCCTTTTCAGGATGAACCTTTCAAACCCAATCATGATGCTATCACCTGTTACCAATGAACCTGTTTACTTTAATGATCCAAACAGGTGTTTTTGGATCAGTCTTTTGTTGCTCCTGTCCCAACTTGTTGGAAATGTGTCACTGGCATCAAATTCAGAATAAACAGATAATTACAAATATAAATGACATTCATGAGTAAAACATTAGACATATTGTCCTTGTTTTCAACTGAGTATAAGTCAAACAGGATGAGCAAATGATCACGTTCTGTTTTATTTGTTTTAAGCAGTGTCAGTTGTTTTGGAATCAGTGTTGTATTTTGCAATCTAGATTATTTTAGCAACAGGTAACATGATTAAATCCATGCTTCAATGATAGCACATAAATTATTTTATTCTTTTAGAAGATGGAAGGAAAAAATGTGCCTCATTTCGGTGTGCTGGTACCTCATCCACCAAGCAAACCTCCAGATCCCAAACATCCAGCTCCTAGTCTCAGGCGCAAACTCCCTCCAATCAGAAAAAACTCTGTCAATGAACAGAGGGGCGTCTACTCAGATATCATCTCTACATTCAAATTCCAGGTAAACACACATGAGCTGATGTAAATCAGTAATCATAAATCTTTCAATACTGTTCTTGTTTTAGAATCTGATCACAAGTAATGTGTGTTTGTTGATAAGTATTGTAGTGCAGGACCTGAGATCCAGCAGAGGTCACAGGGCCAATCCATCTTGTTCAGTCGTGCCAACACAACAAAAGGTGAGATACAGTATCACATGACATCTTTAGGCAAGTAGGCATTTTAAGTCATTATCTGTCATATGCCAACTACAAATTTATGAGAGGAGCATATTGTGCCCCTCTAAAATACATTTGATGTACTGTGTGTAAAATATTTGTTTTTCTGCACTGTTTTCTTAGGTACAACATTAAAGACTCCATGTGACCAGTTCAAGTTTATCGAAAAGGATAACCCTGGACCCACCACACTGCAATCACAGACTTCTTACTTCTGCTGTGGTGGAGATGCACCCAAGGTCCAGATGCAATACAAAACCATTCCTGGCCAGATCCCTCGCAAGTTGGAGATAGAAAGGTATATATCATCTGTGAATGTGGAGATTTCCTGTATTCTACATACTGTAATTTCAGATTCACTGTTCACATATTAGTGAGTAAGAGCTTCTGTCATGCAGTATATATATATAAAATATTTTTATAAATTTACTTTTGCATATATATCACACATGCAAATAGACAATAACAATAATAATAATTGAACAATGAAACATATAGTCATGGTTTTCACAGTCATCAAAGGAAAAGTCATACATTTCACATACTTTTCATATTCAACAAATAAAATAAAATAAAAACACAGAAAACGGTGTATAAGCACTCACCAACACACAGCAATTTCAAAATGACTGTGCACCTTGATGTCCAAGAAACTCCAGAAATGGTCTCCACAATCCTTTCCAATTCCCTCTCCTCCATCATCCATACATGTCTCAAAGATACATCATATAAATTTCCCCACTGTGGGATGAATAAAGGCATATCTGCCAGGGGAAACAGAGGTAAGCTATATCTTATCTTATATCATTTTTTCTTTAAGACACCACTCCCGAAGTCCAAAGCAAATTAAAGTAATCTTTTTTTAAGTTCTGTGGATACACACCTAGTGTACACATTTTTGCTTGTTAGGCAACTTGACTCCAATCAATCTCAAATATAGTCTCCTTGTTTCCTAGTATTTTTTTTTTAAATTTTTGGACAGTACCATACACAGAGACAGATTACCCTTTCCTTTTACACATTTAATACAAGTGTCTGGGACCTCAGTTCAGTTTTATGCCATTAACCATTTGTATTATGATAGCTTCATTCTTGTATTAATTGATTGTTTTGGGGCTTTTAAGCATGCCACTTTCTATCTTACAGTCTCTTGTATGTCCTCTGGAATATCCAGAGAACATACATGACGCTGGTTGGACTCCTTATCATACAGCATCAAGGCTGTATAAAATAAAGACATGTGAATCCTCCACCATAGGCAAGTGTTTTTAGGAGTATAGTGTGTCTTACACAGCAAATGTAAGAAGATTACCATTCATATAATCAGGTAATCTCTTTTTTGCCAACCTTCCCCTGCCCAGATTCAGAAACCACCATTGAGAAGCAAGAATTAGGAGGAGTGTCATTAATATGCTGATGCGCATTATACCAGATGCCAGTAGTTGAGGAAAGGATTCTCTGTCCTTTTCTGGTTTTGCAGAGTTTAGATAATGTTTAAATGGGAAGTTCAATATTCATCCAGATTGGAGGATCCTCCATTGAGAAATACAATATTGCAGAATCTAGCTGAACAGATACCATTACCATTAATACAATTTCAGGCATACAGTACATATTTTTAGTGATATTCTCTTGCTGTTCTTTAGCTGGTCTCATGGGATTTATGAATTGGTTTATTTTGACTGTCTGTTGTTAAGACACTGTTCTATACTGTTTTATTATAGACGTCGAAGAGAATACTCAAAGCTAGACTTGGAACAGCTCCTGGCAGAAAAAGGCATATACTCAAATCTCCTGATGCCAAGACATAAGACCAGTTGTGATGAGCGTGCAACTACACCGGACAATCCTGTGTCACCCTACCTCCCTCTGGAGGTGAGTCTGTTACTGCTGCAATCTGTGGCATTTGGGTTCCCAATTACCATTACATCCCATATTGTGTGGCACGACACCACCTACATTTGTCTTTCCTGTGTTTCTTACTTAGATATTTGACAATGAGGAATATGATTGCCAGACACCAGAAGACTGGCTTTCCCTGGGCTATGCTGAACAATCACCTGATCGAAAACCTATTCCTGCAAAAGCCCTGCTGCCTACAGATGACGTGTTTCCTTTGGGTAAAATGTCCTCAGAAATATAGTGTGTCAACAGATAGACATTTTCTGCTCCATGATATTTACTTTCCTCTCTGTCTTTTGAAGAGGACCCACAAAACTCCTCCCTGGAATACAGCTGGCATCTTGTTGGAGTTTTTGACTATAATAAGGAGAAATGCCAGTACCTGGTACAGAAGGTTCACCAAAACTCCAAATTATCAAATGAAGATGGAAATCCAGTTTGGAGTAAAGAACCCAAAAAGAGCAAATGTCCTGGTTGGTTTTGACGTCTTTTACACTTTAATGACACAGTATTGTCTTGTTTCCTCTTGTCTGTGTCTTTCTCTTTTTGCTATGTTGACCATGTATGTATGCCTTCCATCTCCTTCTGTTGCATAGGACTGAAGTACTGGATACCCAGGATTAGATTATTATTCATTGCTGAGGACCCACGTGTCTTTGTCGAAAGGATCCAGTTTGCCCTGCGCTGGAGGGAAAACACAGAAGCTCTGCTTCTCTACCACTTGTCTGTGGACTGCATGCCCATCTGGAGGGGAGCACCACATCTTGATACCCACAGTCTCCAGTGTATCAAAAGACGTGCCCTTTCAGCCCCTGGGCTCAGGCTGAAAATGTGAGTAATGTCAATGTCACATTACTGCTATAATTTTCTCCTTTTTCAATATAATCTGTTTTTTTAACAGATCCTCTTGAATTGAAATGTTAACTAACTAATAGGGTGAATAAAGTAAATATTGTGTGTGCAGTCTGGAGAAGAGCATAGGGGACCTAGAGATGGAGGTCAAACTGGAATATGACCGTACTATGAACCGCATGAGCTTTGACAAAGTAGTGATGCGCTACCCAGAAGAGTTCTCACACATCAACCTGCCACAGAAGGATCCTGAGTTTGTGCCACAAAAAGGTAAGATAATCAGTTTTATATACATTTGTTTGAGTCAATGGGGTCAAGATTAAATTAATCTATTGCCACCCAATACCTGGAATTCATCCTGAAAATCTGAACACTGGTTTGTTTTGTCTATGCACAGGATGTGTTCTCATTCCATGCCTTGCCTATAAGAAGATCCGAGCTGCCTTTGTCAGGCATTCCCTGCTAACAAAGCCAGAGGTGATCTGTGTATTATCTGAACTTAGGTCTGAGTGCAACAAAGTAGCAACAATGAGACTGTTCAACGTCACATCAGGCAAACCTCTGCGACTGGACGAGTTTGAAATCATCCAGTCTCAAATCCATTCTCAGGTATTCTGGCATTGGAGTAGCTTTTTCATTCTGTCAATTGGCTATGACTTCAAAGTAGTTCAGTTTCTTTTAAATAAGAATGACTAGAATGAAAATGAGAGAATGCATAGTTTGATTGTCTGGCACATGCAGCATCAAAATTTAACTCTTTACTTGTGCTAAAACAATATGTCATTCAGGCAATTATTTATTCATTGTCAGACCATTTCCAACAGATTAACAGCAACAACTCTTTTGTTATTTTAAATTACTATGGTACTTGTAAAAATGTCTTGTGCAAATACTATTCATCAATGTTGATTGGGAATTACCAGAAAGACAAACCTTGCAGAAGAAGAAGAAGACGATGAATTTCATTTGAATGAAGAAGCACCAATTGTTTTGTCCTTCCTCCAGGTTAGCTTGTTTCTTAAGGACACATGGATGGTCACATTGTGCAACAGCATCTGTTCCAACCTGGGAAGCTGTAGCCCAGGCACATACAACATGAACGAGTCTTGCTGGGAGATATACAAGTTTTCCAAGCTGCACAGATTGATGGTTGTGGTGCGCTTCAACCAGCAGGACTGCCTGCGCTCCCTTGTGCAGGTTTCGCTGGTCAACCTGACTCAGCTGCTGTTGGATGCCTGCCACAGTGTGTTGACCTGTGCTCAGGATCTGGTCTGGGGGAAGAATCTCATCACTAGCCCCTACAAGTATGATAGCATGCACTTGAACATATAATATGCACCTGCTCTCATATGCACGTGTAATCTCTTATTCTGTTGCAATATCTTAGGGTGAGTTCTACATTATACATTAACTTAAGTTTGAATGAGTGTTGTGTATGAGTGTGACATAACCTTTGCTGTGCTATGCATATTAATTATTGTGTTGTTATTATTATTCCATTCTTTGTAACTAGACCAAAGAAGAATCCCTTGTTCCTGGTGGACTTGGTTCTGGATCAGATTGGCGTTCATTACAGTACTCCTCTGGAGAATTTTGAGACATCTATCGTTAACCTGTTTGACAAGGGCATTATGGCTACATACAATGTGCCACAGCTTGATGAGGTAGAATAAAATCTGCAATTACCTGAATCACAAAGCATTAAATGAAAAATGGAAATGTGAGAATGTAAAACTTGTTCATGATATGTTTCCCCATATGGATGATAGTGACAAATGTACTCTAAGTTACAATGATTCCATTTTTCATCGCTCTTCTGTGCCAGTTCGTGATACGGAGGTTGTTTATCAGTGACAATGCATTTCTGGAGTCAGTGAGTTTGTGGGAACCAGAAGTAGCTGAGCTGAGAGAGAAGGTCCGCAACGCTCTAATACAGGCAGCCATACCTCTCAGGGCTTATGCTGCTGAATATGAGAAACACTTAGAGCTACACAACTTGGACATGGAAACCCTTTTCAAGTAAGTCTGCTTAGGATTACTTATGCAAGTACTCCCACAAGTTTAAGGACAGGGGTCAGCCAGATTTATGGTCCATTCAGCATGCTTTCCTCTTTAAATGGAATCTTTCATACCCCCTCTGCCAGATCTCATACACATGCAGAACAGACATCCCAAGAGCTGAAGAAAGAAGTCGAACAACATCTCAAAGACAAGGAAGGGCTTGAACAGACCCTGCCATCCTCCATTGTTATTGGTCCGTTTATTGTCCGTGTGGAAGCTGTACGTCAGGCTCTCTCTAACAAAAGAAAGGCTTTAGCCAATGCAGTGCTGGGCCATCTTGCTGTAAAACTACGCAAGCAGGTTGATGATGTAAGTCATTTCTTTAGAGATCAGAAAACACAGCTTGAAACCACCCCTTTCCTGCTTGTGTAACTTGCATTATATGTTCTTATCTTCTGTATATGTGTGTAGATATGTGAAGGGTATAACATAATGAGTAGAAAGCTACACGAGAAGCCCAACAGCATTGAGGAACTGACTGAAAAGAGGGACTGGATGAAGCAAATCCCAGAACAGATCAAGCGTTACAAGGTGCACATTGATGGCATGAACTGGCTAAATCTGTTTTGTGTCATATAAAAGGTTATTTTGTCAATAAATCATTCTTTTTCCAATCAAACTCTCCACAACAGGAACTTATTGGCAAGACCCTGTCCGACTATGAGCTAATAGAGGATTTTTGCTACTGTCTTTCAGATGAGGATGTAAATAAAAAGTAAGTGCGAAATCTTTATGCATTTTTAAAGAAAAATCTGAAATCTAATATCTATATTCTTATGTGGGATGAAAAGTGATACATAGTTATGTAGTTTAATAGTAACTGCTATATATCTTTACTATTTGCAGGTGGACAGCCATTGGATGGCCTCAAAAGATAATCAGTCAGATGGAAGCAGTAGCCGTCCAGCATGCTGAGGACGAGGAACGCTTCCATAAGATCCAGCTGGTCGACCAGAACAACTTCCAAGATCACCTAGACTCTCTACAGGTGAGCTGAGCCAACTAGATTTTCCTATTCAAGAGCAACCTACCAGATGAGTTTGAGCTTTTTGAGATGTTTGAGATTCATTTTCCAGAAATCCTGTTTGGATACGTTTGAAAGTAGACCCTCGTTTGTATTTTATGAAGATGTCTTCCAGTGAACTGTCCTCCCTTAACTTGGGCCATCAATCTCCAAAATCATCCACTCTAGAGAGGCATTAGTCTCTTATGTTTTAATGTTAGAAATTTTATTTTTCAGGTTCAGAAAAGTAAGTTGATGTTATTTTGGTTTTGGTTGCCATAACTGTTTATAGATGCTGGTTGCGGGATTTGCTGGCCACACAGATATTGATCATGCCCATGAGGTTGCTAATGAGATGAGGCGTACGAGCAAACAACTGAAGGAGTGCCAGACAATGGCTCAAACCTACAACACCAGAGAACGTCTGTTTGGCATTCCAATCACTAATGTAAGTGAGAAAGAATCCATGAAGATGTCTAGATACAAGAATTGCATTTGTCATGCTTTTTCTGACAATGACATGTAAATGTGTATTACAGTATGATCGTGTGCAGAGGCTTGTAAAGGATCTTCAGCCTTTTAAAGACCTATGGACCACCACCTCTGATTGGCTACGCTGGAATGAGAGCTGGCTCAATGACCCACTGTCTTCTATTGACCCTGAGCTGCTTGAGCGAAATGTCACAGATGCACACAAGACCATGCACAAATGTAGTAAACAGTTCAAGGACGTTCCTGGTAGGTGACACATCTATCAGTACAATGTGATTCTTAATATGCTTGACATGTTTGTTTTGTTGACCAGCTTTCTTTGTCTTACTTGACACTAGACTGCCAGATGGTGGCAAATGTAATCCGCAGCAAGATTGAGGACTTCCGTCCAAACATCCCCCTGATTCAGGGTCTGAGGAACCCTGGGATGAGGAGCCGCCACTGGGAGATGCTCTCAGAACGCATTGAGATAAAAGTCAGGCCCAAAGCAAACCTGACCTTCTCCCGCTGCCTGGAGCTTGGCTTACAGAGCCATGTGAATGACATAGCTCTTGTGGCTGAGGTGGCTGGGAAAGAGTACACCATTGAACAGGTACTTTTTAACATGAGTCATACTCTAAATAGAGTGTTTAAGGATTTGGCCATTGTTTTTATCCTCTGCATGAACAAAATATTTAAGTTAAAACACAGTTTTTACCATAGGAGCATGAGAATGGTGTTACACCTGAAAAAAAGATGGTGAAACAGAGAGTGACTCATCTTGTTTTGGTTCAGCTCTAACTCCACTCACTTTTATTATTGATGCACGCTGTCAGAGCATGTGCATTAAAAGTGGTGACTGCTGCTTTGTTTTCATACCTGCACACTCAGGCCCTGGAAAAGATGGAGCAAGAGTGGTCGACAGTAGTCTTTGATGTGTTGCCCTACAAGGAGACAGGCACCTACATCTTGAAGAGCCCAGATGAAGTGTCCCAGTTGCTGGATGACCACATTGTCATGACCCAGAGCATGTCCTTCTCTCCCTTCAAAAACACCTTTGCGGGGCGCATTAACACCTGGGAGAACAAGCTCAGAATGACCCAAGTACTCTCTCTCTCTCTCACACACACACACACAAACTCTCTCTCTCTCGCTCTCTCTCTCGCACACACACTCACACACACACATACACACACACACACACACACACACACACACACACACATTATGTCTTGTGTCATGCAGTGTCTTATGTTGTGCTACTGCCCTCTTCTGATGCTTGCAGGATGTGCTGGAGGAGTGGCTGGCATGCCAGCGTTCTTGGCTTTACCTAGAGCCCATCTTCAGCTCTAATGATATCAACCAGCAGCTGCCTATGGAGGGAAAAAGATACCAGCAAATGGAACACACATGGAGGAGAGTCATGAAAATTGCCTTTAATAATCGAAAGGTCACAGCTTCCACAACACTTTGTATTAAAGAACAAAGGTCTTTTTTTCCTACAGAGATAGATCGTGATGATTCTCAGTTATTTGTTGTAAACTGAAAATGTGTGTGTTTCTGGGTCTATCACCAGGTGATTGATCTGTGTTCAAATGCTCGTCTACTGGACAAACTGAAAAAGTGCAACGCACTCTTGGAACAGGTGCAGAAGGGCCTCAGTGAATACTTGGAGACAAAACGAGGGTCTTTCCCCAGGTGAGCCTCACTGAGTATAAAAAGTGTTAATAACAGATTAACCAGTCTTTGATTCAATATACCAATCCCTGTCGAGACTATGAATTGATGTCACTTTTTCATATTATCTTGCCTTACTAACAGTGAGTGGCCAAAGAAACTTACTTTGCTTGCTATAAATGGAGGAAGCTGTAACACTAAAATGGAAACAAGCAAATATCTTGTAAAGGGTACATTGACATGTACAAAAGCCAGATAGTTGGTGGTCTGTGGTCGACTTGTGCTCCATAAATGATTTTCATGCTAAATAATGACACACTTTTGATTACACAGACAGTACAATATACCAGTAAATATTTGTTTGCAGGTTTTACTTCCTGTCAGATGACGAGCTCCTGGAGATTTTGTCCCAGACCAAAGATCCTACTGCTGTACAGCCTCACTTGCGCAAATGCTTTGAGAACATTGCTCAGGTTTGTTCTCGCTCATTTTTTCTTTAGAATTACTCTGCTCAAAAATCCCACTTGTGACTGAGACTTCTATTGGTTTTCAGCTTCAATTCCAGTCAGATCTACAGATCACACACATGTACTCTGGAGAGGGAGAGGATGTGAAGTTGTTCCTGCCTGTATCGCCCACTGGAAATGTGGAGGACTGGCTCAGGGATGTCGAGAAATCTATGAAGGCCACATTGAGAGATAACATTGACCGCTCACTCAAAGTCTACCCTGAGGTCTTTAACCTGTCTCTAACTTTGATGTTATGGATGTGTTTAGTACTGTATTGCTTGTTTGTATGATTTCAAGGTGACTCAAGGTGATTTAAATTGTTGAGTTTTTGTGAGATTTCTTTGTGCTCTCTTGACCCATCAGCAACCTCGTGAAGTGTGGGTGTTATCGTGGCCTGGTCAAGTTGTGATAGCTGGTTGTCAGGTATTCTGGACTGCTGAGGTCTCTGAGGCCCTGGAGCAGGGAGACTTGGCCAACCGCCTTTATACTCGGCTTCAGACACAGGTATGCACTTGATATTTAACTGGCCAGTATTCAGACTAAATAACAAGTGTCCAAAAAATTCTATTATATATTGCTCACATTTGATCTGAACATTGTCCACACTATAGTATACTGACATTCTTAGTATTTTCCCTTTTGTTTCTGAAGCTGGGTGACTTGGTGCAGCTGGTGAGAGGACATCTGTCTAAGATACAACGAGCTGTGCTGTCTGCCCTTATTGTCATAGAAGTCCATGCTAAGGATGTTGCGGCCAAGCTAGTGGAGCAGGAAGTGTCAAGCGTTAATGACTTTGAGTGGATCAGCCAGCTCAGGTTATCTGTTTGTCTTGTTGTTCTGTCACTCCTTGACAGTCTACTGTATACAATCATTTTGCAATACTGTGGCCACAGAATAAGTGTGATACTGATGTGATACTCTTTGCAGATATTACTGGGCAAAAGATGACTTGTACATCCGTGCAGTGAATGCAGAGTTTTTGTATGGCTACGAGTACCTTGGTAACTCCGGACGTCTAGTCATCACCCCGCTCACTGATAGGTAATTGGAAGTTTAATGTCGTCTGCTCTGTTTTTTTCATATACTCTTTTGAATACACTACTTTCTGCCCTCTTTCAGATGCTACCTGACCCTAACAGGGGCTCTACACCTCAAGTTTGGTGGGGCTCCTGCAGGTCCAGCAGGGACAGGAAAGACAGAAACCACTAAAGATCTGGGAAAGGCTCTGGCCATCCAGACTGTTGTTTTTAACTGCTCTGATCAGCTGGATTTCATTGCTATGGGCAAGTTTCTCAAAGGACTGGCCAGGTGAGATGCAGTTATTAAGGTGTGATAGAAGGTCAGTTTTGATGTTAAGTTTCCCAAATCTTCCATTAATCATATTCATGTTGTTTTTTTTGTTTGTTTTCCACTTTGCAGCTCTGGGGCCTGGGCATGCTTTGATGAGTTTAATCGTATTGATGTGGAAGTGTTGTCTGTGGTGGCACAACAGATCACCAGTATACAAAAGGCCCAACAGCAAAGGGTGAGAAGCTGATTCACTAGAAATTTACACGCTGGTACCTTCTGTACTTTTTTACAGTACTTGGCTTGTAAGTGCCATAGCAAAAAATATGCATTTTTTGCATTTTAAGAGATTACACTACTCACCAACTTCAACTACAGCACTGAACTACATTTTGCAGAATTAGAGTTAATGATGTTGGTAATTTGAATTTTAAAAGTTTTGCTGCAAGTAATCTATTTGCACACTTCAATCAACAGCATTATGTACATAATGTATATCATAAATCTGAAAAATAATTGTGTGTATATTGTGTTTTTAGGCAGAGCGATTTATGTTTGAGGGGACAGAGATCCCTCTTGTTCCTTCTTGCGCTGTGTTCATCACTATGAATCCTGGGTACGCTGGACGCACTGAACTGCCGGACAATCTCAAGGTTTGAAATAATGATTGAAATTTAAATACCTGTGTAACTCTGAGGATAACCATATGGGTTTCAACAAGTGAAATTATCTCTTCCACAGGCCCTGTTTCGCCCTGTTGCCATGATGGTACCTGACTATGCTATGATAGCAGAGATCTCCCTGTACTCATTTGGCTTCAGTGATGCCAAAGTCCTCTCCAGGAAGATTACCACCACTTTTAAGCTCTCCTCTGAACAGCTTAGCTCTCAGGTATTGCATTCAGAGGAGGTCAGAACTAGAATCAGTTTTATCTCCACATATATTTTTGTTTATATGTCTTATGAATTTCCCCACTGTGGGACGAATAAAGGCTTATCTTATCTTATCTTACCAAGAAAATGCACTATTTATCCAGGGAAGTGAGTGTTAGACTAATGTGAATATATTGATATATTGTGACAGACATTGTTTTTTTCAACCTTTTAATTTTACAGCATATATATATATATATGTATATATATATACATATATATACATATATATATATGTGGATGGATATAAGATAAAAGATATGACGATGTGCTGACTTTGTTTCCATAAAGGATCATTATGATTTTGGCATGAGAGCTGTGAAGACTGTGATCTCAGCTGCTGGAAACCTGAAGAGAGAAAATCCTGACATGAATGAGGTAAGAAATGATTCCTTGGCTTATGATGTAAATAAAGTATAAAAGAAGCATGACTCAAATTTTGAGTGGAGAATGAAAGACACAAACATGTCCAATTAATACCTTATTCTCCCACAATCTCACTGTCTCCCAGGAGTTGATCTGTCTGCAGGCCGTTCAAGACGTCAATGTACCAAAGTTTTTACAGGACGACCTGAAGCTCTTCACCGGTATTGTGTCCGATCTTTTCCCTAAGACAAAACAAGAGCCAGTGAACTATGGCACACTTGAGGAGTCCATGCGTAATATCTGCGCCAAGAAGAACCTCAAAGATGTGGATGGTTAGTCTTTCTGGAAGCACAGACACATGTTTGCAGATATGCAGTTAATTGTACTATTGTACTATTGTACTAGGATGAGTAGATGACAGTATTGTGATTGCAGGGTATATACATAAGTGTATTCAGCTGTATGAGACCACTGTGGTGAGACATGGCCTTATGTTGGTAGGACCCTCCGGATCAGGTAAAACTAAGGTGAGTCCTGTCAATATTTTGTTTTGATTTTTGTTTGATTTGATTTTTGCTTTGCAGTGTAGAGTCCTGTATGTAAGTATTACTGTTGTGTGTGTTAGTGTTATGAGGTACTAGGAGCAGCAATAACAGCACTGAAGGGCCAGCCCTCTGTGAGTGGTGGTGTGTATGAGGCGGTTCAGATATATGTCCTCAACCCCAAGTCGATTACCATGGGACAGCTCTACGGGGAGTATGATTTGCTCACACACGAGTGGTAAATGATGCTTTGATCTACACAAACTGCAGAACAAACAAAAAACTATGACTTATTCGATAGACACACACACTTTTCCTTTTTTCTCTAACCCCACAGGACAGACGGTATCCTCCCATCTCTTATCCGTGGAAGTGCAGCATCCATGGACAAAGAGAAAAAGTGGTACATGTTTGATGGGCCGGTGGATGCTGTATGGATTGAAAACATGAACACTGTGCTGGATGACAACAAGAAATTGTGCCTTAGCTCTGGAGAGATCATCAAGCTCACTGGTGTAAGGTTACATTTTCGGACTTAATTATTTTTTTGTCCATGTATCCTCTTCTGTCCCAGTTGCATTTCAATGTTTTGTATTTGCTCCTGTAGGTGATGACCATGATGTTTGAAGTGCAAGACTTGGCAGTGGCATCTCCAGCTACAGTGTCTCGCTGCGGTATGGTGTACCTGGAGCCCAGTATTCTGGGCCTCGTCCCTTTTTGGGAGTGCTGGCTGAAGGGGATCCCTGAAGCCCTGAAGCCATACACAGAACAGCTCGAGTCCTTGTTTGGCAGGTTCCTCCAGGTGAGAATATGGGACATAACTGAGAGAGATCAGCAGGAAAGACTTTTTAATGAAATGATGATAGTATAAAAAAAGTACTGCTTTAGTTCTCATTTTTCTCTACTTTTACCCAGGACTCCATCACATTTGTCCGCACATCAGTGAAGGAGGTCATCACATCCCTGGACAGCAACCTTACCTTTAGCCTGCTAAAACTTATGGACTGCTTCTTCAGTGACTTTGACATTAAAGAGGTGTGTGCAGCTTCTCTATGTTACATATTTATTTCTGTTCAAATATGCTCTTTGAAGCAGCTAGAACACTAATAGCTGTTTCAACTTTTTATGGTATTATAGGGCAATATTGACTGCTTTAGGAAGTTGTTCAAGCTACTTTAAAACACGAAGTTGTCTTAAAAACTACAGTGTTATTGAGATTAATATTTATCTCTGGGTATATTATCATCATACAGATGTATATTATCATATACATCTGTATGGCTAAGTTTGATGAAGCAATACTGAGGACATTTTCGCTGCATTCCAGTGAAGTCAAGAGTGTAAATGAATGTATGCAGGAAGTTACTGATTTCAACTTTAAGTTGATGAATAACCCTGTCTTTACTTTTGTGTATGTGAATTTTGTTGATTGTGATCTTCTTGTCATTTCATTATTGTCTCGTAGGGTCAGAGGAGGCCGCCACCGAAGAAAATGGACCGTCTGAAGGAGCTGATTGAGCCGTGTTTTTTTTTCTCTCTGGTGTGGAGTGTAGGCAGCACGGGAGACACATCTAGTTGTAAGCGCTTCAGTGCCTGGCTGAAGAACAAGATGGCAGAAGAAAAGGTCATATCAGTATCTCTGCTTGAGCATCCCATTACCAAATTATTTCAAATGTAATTTGTATTGATAGCTGGATTATTTCTTGACAGTGGTACATTTTAATTAACATAAATGTATTTGTCCTTCAGATTCAGATGTGTTTTCCAGAGGAGGCCCTGGTGTATGACTATAGGCTTGACGATGCAGGGATTAGTAACTTAGAGCATGAAGATGAGGCTGAGGAAAGAAAAGTAAATAGATAATACATAGTCATAGACATTTTCCATTCAACCAAGACCATTGGATTCATTTTTGCTTTTCACTCAATTATCATTTTGCTTGAACTCTAGGTCCAGTGGGTCAGCTGGATGAAATCTGCAACGAGTGTTGTAATCACCCCAGAGACAAATTATGCTGACATCATCGTTCCCACTGCTGACACGGTCAGAATGTCTTTCCTCATGGATATGCTTTTGACCAATAAAAAACCTGTAAGTACTTTGAATGCGCTTCAACATCACACATCTGTCTGCAAATACTTTTAAATATACAAGTTATTAACTTTTATTAGTTGCTAGTAAGTAAACTGACCAATTTATACTGAAGCACTAATTCAGAACCCCATAGTGTATGCAGTACATTTAAATGCATCAGTTTTCTTGAAAAGATACAATTATACCAGATTTGATTGTCCTTGTGTGTGATCAAGGTGCTCTGTATTGGGCCGACTGGCACGGGAAAGACCCTGACCATATCAGACAAGCTGCTGAAGAATATGCCAGCTCAATACATCACACACCATCTCATGTTCTCTGCCCGTACCTCAGCTAACCAGACTCAAGATTACATTGACAGTAAACTAGAAAAAAGGTATGTCTACTCTACTGTACATTATTTACAACAAAATGTTTGTGACTCACCATTTCAATGATGCATGTACCCGTGTATCAGGCGGAAAGGTGTATTCAGACCTCCAATAGGGAAGCACTTCATCTTCTTCATTGATGATCTAAACATGCCCATGTTGGAGACCTATGGTGCTCAGCCCCCTATTGAACTGCTGAGGCAGTGGATGGACCATGGAGGCTGGTATGACAGGAAACAGATAGGTGAGAATACTGCAGGGTTGAGGTTAGCTAATTGCACCAGTAGTAGCTTTTATCGGCAGTGTTTCTTCATGCCTAAAATCTTAACTGTTACTGTTTTTAATACATTGATTTAGGTATTGTTATTTTTGCTCAGAATTGTGAAGCATCTCATTAGAGTGAGCTTATCATTCTTTCCTGTCTTTTCTCCACAGGGACATTCAAGCACATAGTGGACATCAATTTTGCCTGTGCCATGGGACCCCCAGGTGGAGGCCGGAACCCCATCACCCAACGCTTCACACGCCACTTCAACTTCCTGTCCTTTACTGAAATGGAGGATGCCAGCAAGAAAAAGATTTTCTCCACTATTCTGGGCAGTTGGATGGGTGAGTCAGGGCTGCTAATGTGTTTGAATATACTGGCAGGTACTGCAGGGTTGAGAATACATTAGCTTGTGAAAGAAAACAATTTCTAACTGACTCTTTGTTCTCTTTCTGATGGAAATATGACTAAAAGGGAACCAGGCAGTATGTCAGGGACACAGAGAGACAAAGTAGACAGTGCAAAGTGCTTAAAATGTTATTTACATCAGCATCACCATATGTGAGGATAGCTTTTATGATATAAGAAGATAAAAACACATGTCAGAGTAATTGTCAATTTAAGCAATTTTATTCATAGAGCGCATTTATTGTGCCTCTTTAAAGACAACAAATGCTAACCACAGCTTGGAAGATAGATGTGTCTTCAAAGAAAGCATTGCCTCAAAATCTTACTGGAAAGAGAATTTCACACAATTTTCATGTTTTAGTGTTATAACTTCCCTCTTCTATCCTACTGTTTTTCGTCAGGACCTGTGCCAGCAATCCAGCCGCTGAATGAGTCTCTTGTCGATGCTACAATCCGAGTTTACTCAACCATTACCTCCCAGCTTCTCCCAACTCCAGCAAAGTCCCATTACACCTTCAACCTCAGAGACCTGTCCAAAGTCTTTCAGGGCATCCTCATGGCTGAGGCTGGAATGATAGAGGTAGTCAGAATCAAATTAGTATGTCATAATTGCATTACTATTATGAAATAGATTTTCACTGAATTCAATAGGTTCTTACAATCAGCGGTATAGTGGGATAACGGTTTACATGTTACAGTTGGTGCTCCAGAATAATCATGAATGAAGAAGTTCAAACTAAGTAAAAATGTTGGCAGGATTGAAAGGCACATCTCAAAATCCCCAATAGAAAAGTAATGTTTCATGTCATGTTTTTTAGGACAAATTGCAGCTGCTTCAGCTGTGGTACCATGAAAGCTGCCGGGTTTTCCAGGACCGCCTGGTGTGTGCTGAGGACAGGGACTGGTTCAACAGGCTCCTGAAGGACTGCATTAGGGAGTTTGACTGCAGCTTTGAAGAAGTTGTGCCCTGCCAACCTGTCTTGTATGGGGATTTCCTGATTCCTTGGGCTGACCACAAAGTCTACACGCTCATACAAGACAAGGAAAAGGTGAATGATTCTAAAAGATGTTGGACATTTTTTTAAAGTATGTGTTTCTGTTGCTACCAGTTGCCCTATGTACAGTTACATTATAGTTAATGAAGGTGTTTTTTCCACTCCACAGCATAAGAGAGAAACTGTATACTTCACTGACATGGTTGAGTTTTTTTTATCCCTGTATTACAACATCCAGTTGGTGAAAGTGCTGCAGGAATACATGGAAGACTACAACCAGAGCAATACCACCAAGATGAAGCTGGTGCTCTTCATGGATGCCATTGAGCATGTTTGCCGTATCAGCCGCATCCTGCGCCAGCCCCTAGGCAATGCCCTGCTGCTTGGAGTGGGTGGGAGCGGGCGCCAGTCACTCACTAAGCTGTCCTCGTATATGTGAGATGCACTGTATTTGAAAATTCTTCTGAGATTAGATAAAGTATACATGATTTACTCTTAATGTGCTCAAACATACAGAAACACCAGTATTGTCCTTTAAGTATCTTATTGCCTGTTTGTCCATATTCAGGTCAGAATATGAGTGTTTCCAGATTGAGCTGGCTAAGAACTACGGTCAAACAGAGTGGAAAGAAGATATTAAAAGCATCATGCTGAAAGCTGGCCTTCAGAACCAGCAGATCACCTTCCTATTTGTAGACACACAGGTAAACAGCAGCGTTCCTTATCAACTGCCACAGTGTACCCCATATGTGTTTAACAGCATCCCTGGAATACTGCTGTACCACTGGCACTTATTTAAGCCAATTTGAATGAGAGCATAGACAATTGCAAAATATTGATATAAGTGATTTGAGTATGTAATGTGTAAAATCATGTATCTTTTCTGAAGACAAGGAAGCATTTAACCCATTAGTACCTTCATGTTAATCCACCAGATTAAGTGTGAGTCTTTCCTGGAGGATATCAACAACATTTTGAACTCTGGGGATGTTCCCAACCTCTATGCACCAGACGAGCAGGAGCGCATCCTGACAGCAATGAACCCAGTAGTGCAAGACCTTGGGCAATGTTCAACTAAAGCCAACCTTATGGCTGCCTACGTCAAGAGGGTCCGCAGCAACATTCACACTGTACTCTGCATGTGGTTAGTGACTGTACAAAGTTCTCTTCACTTGGTCAAAAGGAAATTTATAGAAGTGGATAAAGTTTCTCGGCCATTCTTTGCACCTTTTACCCTTCCTTCTCCCTCCTTATTTTCTGCTTTTCCTCTACTCACATCTCCCCTCTTTATTTCCTCATCTACAGCCCTATTGGTGAGGTGTTTCGTGCACGACTGAGGCAGTTTCCCTCGCTGGTGACATGTTGTACCATAGACTGGTTCAACGCCTGGCCAGAGGAGGCTCTGCAGGCTGTGGCCACATCATTTCTTAATGAGCTGCCTGAGCTAGAAGCCAGCTCTACTGTCATGACGGGACTGGTGAGCATGTGTGTGTGTGTGTGTGTGTGTGTTACTTTTTATATCCTGGTGGGGACTTTAACCTGACTACACACCAACCCATGGGGACATCCTGTCTCTGTGGGGACAAAATTGAGGTCCCCTGGGTCCAAACTGTTTTTTAATGGTTAAGACTTGGTTTTAGGGTTAGAGTTAGAGTAAGTTAAAGTACGGTTAGGGCTAGGGTTAAACGTTTGGTTTTGGCATTCAGTAGTTTTGGTTAAGGATAGGGTAAGGAGCCAGGTCAATTGAGTGTCCCCACGGGGACAGTGATACAAACGTGTGCGTTTGCGTATATATGTGTGTGTGAGTGTGTGTGTCAGTGAGCTTTATCTGTATAAAGATTTAAAAATAATGTTGGCAAACCAAGGAGGTACTGTACATTGAAAAATATCTATAACTTAAATTACCATATGTAGAAACAAGTTTAACTTCACCATGAAACAAAATGTATCAACAAATTCAGTGTTGATCTCTGAGACAGACTGATAATTTTATGCAATGTTTCCATTTCATCACCTAGTTGGTTGTCAAGCTGAGCCCATGTTTGGTTTGTCTTATCAATAAGAGATAAGGCATAAGATAGCATAGACACACACTAGTCATTTTCCATGTGCAATGACTTGAAGCTAAAAAAATACACTCGCTTATTCATGATTAAAGAATTGCCACAAGAAAACAAACAAGAGGTTAAATGATTTGTGAGTAACCATAAAGAAAATGGTTTGGGCATAAGAGAGGGAAATGTATTATTTGGAAATAACCCTTTACTGTAAACTGATTTGAAAAATGGCTACAGAGCAATAATAATAATATTGCTACACATTTATTTGAATGTGTGGAGTAATAACATTGTCAGTGACAACAATGACTGAAGAGTTACCGCAGAGTGCTCACTGTGAGGGATTACCTTACTCTTGCAACTTTCAAGTCTCAAAAATCTAAAATACTGAAATAATTTTCACCACTCTCCAGACATTAATGTGTGTGAAGATCCACCAGATGGTAGCCAGGAAGTGTGAAGAATATCTGGCTGAGCTCTCTCGACATAACTATGTCACACCCAAGAGCTACCTGGAACTGCTCAAAATCCTCTCAGATCTTATTGGACGCAAGAAGCAAGAACTGTGCAGTGCTCGTCAGCGCATGAAGACTGGCCTGGACAAGGCAAGCCACTGGACTGGGAAAAATAACAATTATAGAAATTCAGTTAGTGCATATGCTAAAGTAGCACTCTTATTTGACTGCCTGCTGTTCTGTGATCTTGTAGCTTCTTAGCACAGCTGAGGATGTGAGTAAGATGCAGGAGGAGCTGGAGACGATGAGACCTCTTTTGGAGGAGGCTACTAAGGACACTGAAGTCACGATGGAGAACATCAAAGTAAGGGAAAATAAATAAAAGTATAAAAGCCTGAGCCATACAATATATAATTTGTCTTTTTTATATGTTTTCCCTCTGAATTCATGAAGCACTGATATGAATTGCATGTAGTGTTTCTTTCTACATGCAAATGTTGAAATTTTGTCATCTTGACCACAAAGTTGAACACAATCTGGGGACCGATGTTGAATGAACATGCGCTGTATTTTTTGGACAATATACCAAGCTTATAACCTATTTGACCTCAAGTGTGATTTATTCGTTGCCAGAAAGACACAGTGGTTGCAGAGGAGACCCGGAAGTCTGTGCAGGCAGAGGAAGCCAAAGCTTCAGAGAAAGCCCATTTTGCAGGGGCCATTGCAGCAGACGCCCAGAGAGTCTTGGATGAGGCTCTGCCAGCCCTGGATGCTGCCCTCGCCAGCCTTAAGTCACTCAACAAGAATGATGTCACTGAGGTCAGGGTTTTTGATGATTGGTCACCTTCAAATAGTACTGCATTGTTGGTTTATGTGTACAGAACCTTCTAAATATTTTTGCCATAGGTGCGAGGTATGCAGCGGCCTCCCCAGGGGGTGAAGCTGGTTATTGAGGCAGTGTGCATTATGAAAGGCATCAAACCTAAAAAAATGCCTGGAGAAAAGCCTGGCACCAAGGTCGATGACTACTGGGAGCCTGGAAAGGGTCTGCTCCAAGACCCTGGCAAGTTTCTGGAGAGCCTCTTCAAGTATGATAAGGTAGAGCACATATATAGTGGATTTATTTCCATGTCATTGTGTATATAATGTATGTTATCATGTTCAGAATGTTGGTGATGATTCAGTCATATCCTGTTTAGGATCTGTAAAATGTATTAAAAGCGTATTTTTCTGCAGGACAACATCGCAGATAACGTGATCAGCTCAGTCCAGGCCTACATAGATAATGAGGAATTCCAGCCAGCCTCGATTGCCAAGGTTTCCAAAGCCTGTACCTCCATTTGCCAGTGGGTTCGAGCCATGCATGCATATCACTTTGTGACCAAAGCTGTGGGGCCTAAAAGGGTAAAAACTGAAACCTACATTTAAGCCATTGTCTCGGTTATTAATGTTAGACACAACCGTACTTACGTGTTTTTTTTAAGTGAAAGAGTCATCTAAACATTAAAAATGTAAATATTTGTACAGAAAGCTCTCCAGGAGGCCCAGGAGGACTTAGCAGCAATACAACTCATCCTGGACGATGCCAAAGAACAACTGGCAGCGGTGGAGGGCGGCATTGCTACTTTGCAGGCCAAGTACCAGGACTGCCTGGCTAAGAAAGATGAGCTGGACAACAAGTATCATCTGTGTGAGACCCGCCTTGTCCGAGCAGATAAGGTCAGAAGGAGGGATAACATAAGATAACACTTCATTGACCTCCGGGGGGGGGAATTTAGCAGTGCAGCTGCATGAGAACCAGACCAGACAGTTAGGAACAGGATACAGATATGTAGTAATCAAAAACATACATAGTAAATCAATCCTAGAATGCTATAAACAGTGTGTTACCCTAAACAAGAACCAGTCAACCAGTTAATATTGATAGTCATGTCATGATGATGTCCTGATCTTCTCCAGCTTATAGGCGGACTGGCAGATGAGAAAGTGCGTTGGAAGGAAACAGTGCAACATCTGGATTACATGGTCAATAATGTGGCAGGTGATGTGCTTCTATCTGCAGCATATGTAGCCTACCTAGGACCCTTTACCGTAAGTAGGTTGTAAATCAGTGTATATGTGTGGATAGTTGTATTACCCATAATATACTGTGTATTTACATATCTTCCATCACAGTCAACAACAATTTTAAGATTCAATATTATGATGCTGAATTTCCCAAAACTTCACAAAAATGTAACTTTTGTTTTGTTGTGTGTTGTTTTTCTGTGTGTACCTATACTTACATATACTTCTGTACTTATCTGGGGGCAGACATAGATAAAAGAATTACTGTCTGACTTGCTAAATAAACCCCTTAAAGAATGGGGAAACGCCAAAGATAACACAGCCAAAGAGTCTCCACCCAAAGGAAAATATGTACTTACCGAATGGTGAGAACAGTAACGTTAAACAAAGAAGATGACATAATCTGCAAAGAGCAAAGCATGGCAGGAGGGATAAAATTCAAATTGGAAGGACAGAAAACACAGGAAGGAACAAATAGGAATGTGTAGCCAATGCTATGGATTACTTTAAATTTCTTTCTTTCTTTATTTATCTTAAAATAATGTAGACAGTGCTCTGGCTTGCTTTAAAAAAAAATTAAATAGGCATTAACACAACCAGTGAGCATTAGACTTTGTGATCTGGAATTAAATTGAATGATGTGTAACACAGTCAGTGTGACAAGTTAAGCAAGTGTTATCCTGCTTGAAATGTTTCAAGTATCTGCCAAAAAAAATCGGGTAAAAAGTAGATCTGAAAAGAATAACGTCTTTAACTGGATCTAATGAATCTGAAGGAGTAGTAAAATTCCCTGCTCCTTGTGAATTTGCCCATTGTGGGATGAATAAAAGAATGTCTTATTTTACACTATCTAAATACTGACAGCAAGAAATGTGCCTGGGCGTGCGCAGGAGAAAGGATGAAAAATAGTCTGTGACTGAGAAGGCATTGTAGTCTTCCTGCCTGAACTTACACTTGAGCTTCATTTAGTGTAGCACTGTTGCACGCTTTGCATGAAGGTGAGCCATTTTTTGTATTCTCCAGGGAGAATACAGGGCAGCTATGGCAGAGGAGTGGCTGCATTGTTTCAAAGAGCTAAGTGTTCCACACACTGACATACCCAACCTGGTCAACACCCTAGGAGATCCAGTCATGATCCATTCCTGGCAGGTCAGAACCAACCTCTCATCAGCTGACCTTTATGGTCAAAGCTTCTTAAGACAGATCTAAATTGTTAATAGTCAGACCATCAGACTGACTTTGATTAACTTAAGTACCTTTATTGTCATTATACTTTGTCTTTTCAATGTGCATAGATATCAGGTTTGCCCAAGGATAATCTTTCAGTGGAGAATGGTGTGATTGCCCAGTACTCTCTACGCTGGGCTCTATTCATTGATCCTCAGGGACAAGCCAACACATGGATCAAAAACATGGTGAGGACACTTTTTTGTGTGCTGATCAGACCATAACTGTAGAGGGGGGCAGTGAGACAAAAAGACATGAATAATAGCCATATCAAGATTTTAATTTATTCCTTCACATCACATGTAAAGTAGATTGTTTGGGTAATGTAATCTTAACTTCTTGTTATATCTGATCCACTGCTCTTTCATACTTGCGTCATTTTGTCAACTAGGAGCGAGACAATGGATTAGAGGCTATGAAGCTAAGTGACCGGGACCTCCTCCGCAGCCTTGAGAATGCCATTCGTTTTGGTAAACCATGCCTCTTGGAGAACGTAGGAGAGGAGTTAGATCCTGCTCTAGAACCTGTCTTGTTGCAGCAGGTGAATACACACATCTCTCATAAGCAAACATCATTTGTACTGAATGGCAGTGTTATGCAAATATCTACCATCACTGCTCTGCTTAACTCATTTTTTGGCCCTTAGACATTTAAGCAGCAAGGCAGCACAGTGCTGAAGCTGGGTGATTCAGTCATCCCTTACCATGAAGGCTTCAAGATGTACATCACCACCAAGTTACCTAACCCACACTACTCTCCAGAGGTCTCCACCAATGTCACACTCATAAACTTCACACTGTCACCCAGGTAATATGTTTTAACAGATTAAACTGGTTGTGACTGTGCACCATATTTGAAAACCAGTATTTTTTTCCCTGGCTTTTCATTTTAGGGCATTATGCATTAGTTGTACTGTATGTGTTTGTGTGAATTTGCTTTTTCTGTGTTCCCAGTGGTCTACAGGACCAGTTGCTGGGCCAGGTGGTGGCTGAGGAACGTCCACATTTGGAGGAGGATAAGAACCAGCTGATCATTAGCAACGCCAAGATGAAACAGGAGCTAAAAGAAATTGAGGACAAGATCCTGTTCCGACTTAGCTCAACAGAAGGAAACCCTGTTGACAATGAGGAGCTAATCCAAGTGTTAGAGGCCTCCAAGATCAAAGCTGGAGAGATCAAGGTTAGACATTGCAAGAGCCATTATCTCTAATATTTTATGTGGCCTAACATAAAATTCTGAAATACCTACTTTGGAAGTGTCTTTTCTCATATGACTTCTTCTAAAACCTCATGTATGATACTTGGGACATCAAACTCCTAAGCTGTTATTGTTGGATTTTCTAATAACACAAGCTGGTTGTACTGGCAGGCCAAAGTGATTGCAGCAGAGCAGACAGAGCAGGACATTGATGCCACCCGTCTGCAGTATGTACCTGTGGCTGTGCGCACACAGATCCTCTTCTTCTGTGTATCTGACCTGTCCAATGTTGACCCCATGTACCAGTACTCACTGGAATGGTTCCTTGACATCTTCATGGCTGGCATTGCCAACTCTGAGAGAGCAGGTAGAAAGACATTCCACAGTCAATTTTATTATGCTCTCTGTTTACAAGATTATTATCAGAATGGTGCCTGTGCAGATGGAGAAAACTTTAGAAATGGTTTACATTGAAACCAGATGTAAAACATATTTTTCTGCTTTCACTGACTTTTTCTTGACATGTGTCTCACAGATGAGGTGGAGAAGAGAATCACCAACATCAATGAATTTTTCACCTTCAGCCTATATAGCAACGTGTGTCGCAGCTTGTTTGAGAAACACAAACTTATGTTTGCCTTCCTCCTGTGCGCTCGCATCATGATGAATGAGAACAAAATTGATATGGTGAGCAACAGGGGCAGTCCCTCCCCTCCTGTTTAATTTCCTGTGGGAAGTCAACTTAGTCCAAGTACATTTGTTGAAATCTGCTTTGTCTCTCTGTGGCAGGCTGAGTGGCGCTACCTGCTATATGGAGGCATGCCTGTCCAAGAACTCATAAACCCAGCAGTCAGTTGGCTGTCTGACCGTGCCTGGCAGGACATCCTGGGCCTCAGTGCTCTGAACATCTTCAGCAACCTGGCAGAGAGCTTCACTGAACATCTGCAGGGTTTCAAGAGAATTTTTGACAGCAACCAGCCTCACAGGCATGTGGAGATGACCACTCTGTTAACAAATGCATGTATGTTTCATTTGCCTGTGCAAAAGCTGTCAATATCTAACCAGGTGTGCGTGTGTGTGTGTTTGCCAAAGGGAGCCACTCCCAGGGGAGTGGGACACAGAGCTGGACTCATTCCAGAAGCTGCTTGTCCTGCGCTGTCTGAGGGCTGACTGTCTCATTCAAGGCCTGCAGGACTTTGTCTCAGCTCAGCTGGGACAGCGCTTTATAGAACCTCAGGTCGAGCCCCTGTCCTCCGTTTTGGCTTAATGTTGATGTTAAAACCAATATGTATGTTGTGAGACAATAGATGTTCCCATGTTTGGGACAGTGGCTGACAAGTATGGTAATATTAACATGGCAGAAATTATTTTGGTTTTTTGGTTGGGTCTGCAGCAATGCAAACATTGTTTAATTTTTAGTACAGAATTAGCCACACTAACTTCAGCTGAAAAGATTTTTGGGTTTTTTGCTCTATGGTATGTCACAGCAGTATTTATGGCTTGTTACTCCTTCTTTCTCCATCTCTCCCCCAGACGTCAGACCTGTCTGTGGTCTTCAAAGAATCATCCCTCTCCACCCCCCTCATCTTTGTCCTGTCCCCTGGCACTGACCCTGCTGCTGACCTCTACAAGTTTGCTGACGTTATGCAGTTCTCCAAGAAAATGAGTGCCATCTCTCTGGGCCAAGGCCAGGTCAGGGTCTGGGGGATGCCTGGGAATTCTCTCCCACTCTCTCTCTTTGAATCTGTGTGTCTGTTTCTGGAAGAAAGTCTGTAAATGACTTTCTCACAGAACCAGGCCATTCCCATTTGTCTTGTTAAGAATGGCCACCTCTGTGCTAATTATGTTCTCTATTTCTGACCATATCCCAGTACCATACTACTTTGACAGATGTTAGATTCCAGGACACCATAAATTAGCTCAGAAAACTTATGATAAATGCAGACTTGTCTTCAACAAACCTGAAACCTAGTGGCTGGTTATACATTTCACTGAACAACATACTACCCTTGTGGCTGTTCAGTAGGTGTTAGTGTGTGTTTATCACATTACTTGCAATTATGTGAGTTCCTGACTCATGCTGAGCTGTTGCATCATCCTGTCCTCACTTTTTGTCCACATTGGACTGAGGGCTCTTAAGTCTTTCTGAAAGACTCCTAGACTTTGCTTTTGTCACAGCCCATGTTGTTGTCTTCACATGTTGTTTGTGTGATTCAGGGCCCTTGGGCTGAGACCATGATGCGTGCTGCCATGGAAAGAGGTCAGTGGGTCTTCTTCCAGAACTGTCACCTGGCCCCCAGCTGGATGCCAGCACTGGAGAAACTCATTGAGAACATCGACCCAGTAAAGGTCACAACATATGCATACACATAATGTACACCATAGTGGTATTGTACTATATGTTAGACAAGCCTTTCATTGACTTTGACATTGCTGAATACTGTTGTCCCACAATCCCTGAAACAGGTGCATAAGGACTTTCGTCTGTGGCTCACAAGTCTTCCAAGCAACAAGTTCCCTGTGTCTATTCTCCAAAATGGCTCAAAGATGACCATTGAGCCTCCAAGGGGCATCAAGGCCAATCTACAGAAAACCTACCTGAGGCTCACCAATGATTTTATCTCCTCTTCCATCAAGGTCGGCCTAGTCTTTACTCACCATGCTGATTACATTTACCTCCTAATACCTTTTATTTAAAAACCTGCCTTTTTGGACCAATTTTGTTTTTGAGAACATCCAGTATCTAATACCATCTCCGACATACTCCTTTCCTCTCCACAGACGACACACTTCAAGTCTTTGGTCCTGTCTCTGTGCCTCTTCCACGGAATTGCTTTGGAGCGAAGGAAGTTTGGCCCACTGGGCTTTAACATTCCCTATGAGTTCACAGACGGGGATCTGAACATCTGCATCAGCCAACTCAAAATGTTCCTGGACGAGTACCAGGACATCCCATACAAGGTGGGGGAGAGAAGGCTTCTGTTTATATTTACTTAGCGGTTAAGACCACAGTTCCAAAGCCGCATTGTTTGGCCTAATTTTCTTTTCTTTTGTCTCTCTGCCCCTTGCTGTCCTTCTTTCGAATTCTTGCGAATTTCCCCATGGGGATGAATAAAGTATCTACCTACCTACCTACCTACCTTTCCTCTTTCCGTTTATATATCATTACTCTGATCCTGTCCCGCTGTCTTCCTAACTTGCCATGCATTCCACCTGACTGTTGCTCACATTTTATTGCTATTGTCAAATGTTTCTTATTACTGTGGATAGTTGATGTATAAGATTACAGAAACACAGGCCGTCTAGTAAGAAAGTTTTGCTCTCAGCCAGATAAAGTATTTGTGTCTGTGTGTATGTGTGTATGTTTGAGTGTGTTCATCTGTCTACCTCCCCTTCTTTGTCCTCCACCTGTCCAGGTGCTTAAATACACTGCTGGGGAGATTAATTATGGCGGCCGCGTGACAGATGACTGGGACAGACGATGTCTGCTCAGTGTGCTGGAGGACTTCTACTGTCCCGCTGTGCTTATTGATGATCATGTCTACTCATCGTCTGGAGTCTACCGGCAGATAGACACAAATCTGAATATCAAGGTAAGATAAATAGGAGCATTCAAAAGATCATGATAAGGGTATTGCATTAGTCTTGACCTTTGTCTGCATCAGCTGGTATACTCTATAACTGCATGTATTTTCTCAGGTAGGGAATCACAGGCTAACTTACAGCAGTTAATGGTTAGTCTCAAATAGATAGATTGCAAGTTTGACCATGTGACAGTGTCTCGTCTCTACTTACTTACAGCTTGAACACTTGATAACAGCTGCTGTCAGTGAATGACCTGTTGTTATGTCACTTCTAACCCCAGGGTTATTTGACATATATTCGTGGTTTGCCCATCAATGATACACCTGAAATCTTTGGTCTCCATGACAACGCTAACATCAGCTTTGCCCAGAATGAGACCTTCGCCCTGCTGGGAGCTGTGGTTCGTCTTCAGCCTCGAGCAGCATCTGCTGGGGGCAAAACTCTGGAGGAGGTACAAATAACAATTGATTTGATTTCTTTACTCTTATCTTTTTAGTACTGTTGCACCATGTTATGTATGTAAGTATACTACAGTGACTAAATACAGGAAAAAGTATCATCTTTTTTTCATTAACCCCCTAAAGTTTTAGCCAAACATACTGTTTGAGCAATATTGAGTAGCCTGTCAGGAATATAGGTGTGATTTGTGACGAGTTGGATTCAGTACCTTTTCTAAATGCACAGAATTTAACATGAGACTGAAATCTGCCTCTTCTTGTTTTGTAGATAGTGGAGGAGATAGTAGAAGGCATCGTTGAAAAGATTCCTCCACCTTTCAATATTCATGAGGTGATGGAAAAGTACCCGGTCCTCTATGAAGAGTCCATGAACACAGTGCTCATTCAGGAGGTCATCAGGTAACATAACAAGCTGTACCATAAGATAAAATCAGAAACCACGCTGCTGGTCTAATAACAGGGGTCACTTGAATATCAGCACATGAAGCTGTCCTTTGTTTTTTATGCAAATAAGTTTGGAGTTATTTTAAAATAATTAAATACTCATCCAACAGGAGAAAAAATGTCTACACTCAGATTACCTGACAGTACTTTGAGTTAAAAATAATAATTAAATGTGTAACCAGTAATGTAATGTCTCTATTTAAGACCAGTAGCTAAAATTGTATCCCTTAAGAGTCACAGCTGGTCAGCATAAGTATATGGTTTGTACTCAAACTGTTATAATTACAACTTTTTCATCCGGTTGTGTGTGAACTGCTGTAACATGTGATGTCAGCGATGTGTCCACAGCCAGTTTGAGAAGCCAGAAATATGAGCCTGATGTTGTACTTGCTGTCAGCAGACCTGTCAGCCTCTTGCAAATATATTATTTTCTTTTAATACTATAGGGTAGTAAAAGCTTTTCTCATGGTTTCCTTTAAGTATTGTTGTCCTCATATTATAAACAAAGTCTTTGGTAGCCAGTATTTGTTTGTTTGTTAGTTTGTGCATCTGTGAATGAATTTTGATCAAGTCTTGCATACACTGTCCTTGGGCTAATTAAGGGACTCCATCTGAAAATGTTTGGCCATTAGTTGCTTTTTACACATTTTACACATTATTAGTCATTCCGCTTTCTAAATCTAACTGTTACGTCAGCATAATCAAAGGTCAAATTTATGTTACATTAGCCTGTAACTACAGGTTTGGAAAATTATTTCACTACTTCGAGTGAGGGCCCTCACCGTTTATTGTTAAATATTTGCTTCCCTTCATGGCTTAGAATTGTCATGTATTTGTCCTTGCACATCTTGATGAAATGGATAAACATGAATGAAATGAAATGAAATTTTTTAGTAGCAGGATACACAAATGATGATAACGTCAGTAGTGCTCGATCAGGTTGTGCCAGTTTAAATCATGTGTCCTTCAGTAATTGGTTCTTGTTTCTTTTGTCTTGCAGATATAACAAGTTGCTGGGGGTCATCTCCCAGAGTCTCAGTGATGTTGTGAAGGCTCTGAAGGGTTTAGTGGTGATGTCATCAGAGCTGGAGCTTATGGCCAACAGCCTGTTCAACAACGTAGTGCCTGACATGTGGAAAGCCAAGGCAAGACACACAACAGTTATTCTCCCTCTGATTCCCTTGTGGGTAACAGTGACAAATGATCTGATGGCTACATTATGTAGCATAACATATTGAACCCACTAATGAGTTCATCACAAAATGCAACAGTTACATGACTGTGTTCTTTTCTGATTTTAAAATCCTACAAACAAAAACAATTACCTTCTAATATTTTTATATATTTAGCAATTCTGTAGGTAGGGTGGATCATTTTAAAGAGAAGCCAGAGTACAGGGCACCTGATAAAACTGCTGGGGACATTTCTGTGCTGCCCTAGTAATTCCAGGCTCTGCTTTCTAAGAATACATAACTCTTTGACTGGATGCGCGTCCCTCTCCCTCCAGGCTTACCCGTCTCTGAAGCCTTTGGCCTCCTGGGTGTCAGACCTGCTCCAGAGGATCAATTTTCTGCAGAGATGGATCTATAATGGCATTCCACCTGTCTTCTGGATTAGTGGCTTCTTTTTCCCGCAGGCTTTTCTCACCGGAACCCTCCAGAATTACGCCCGTTGCTCCGGCACCTCCATCGACACAATTGGATTTGACTTTGAGGTGGGACAGTAAGGCTGACAGTCTGTGTCATTCTGTCTCTCCAGCTAAAAACATGCTGAATTTATTTTTGTCAGGTGAAGCACTGTGTGTTGACCACTTCAGATTAACTGTGTATGAAAATCATCATATACTGTCAATTTTTGTGTGAGTCTTTGGTTTCCTCATCTCTTTCTCTTTTCTCTCTAATCCCCTTCAGGTAGTAGTGAAGTCAGTGTCAGAGATAACAGAGAAACCAAACACTGGCTGCTACATCCACGGTCTATTCCTGGAGGGGGCTTGCTGGGATAACAAGGCAGGTCAACTCACAGAGTCCAGGCCCAAGGAGCTGTACACAGAAATGGCCGTCATCTGGCTGATCCCCAAACCCAACCGAAAACCTCCAACCTCTGGGGTATACGTCTGCCCCATCTACAAGACCCTGACACGTGCTGGTTAGTACACACAATATCTGAATGGATTCATCTCTGTTACAACTATTTTTACTTATTAGATTAGTTTTACTTCTGTTGACATTGATGAAAGTCTTTCTTAGTCAAGTCAATGGATTAACTAAAACTTTATCTCAGTGCATTTACCCTGTTATTCAGCTTGACTTGGTGTTCGTCTGCTTGTGCTAGTGTTTATATGCATGTCCATTCTGTGGTTTTATTACTCACCCAAAATAGACTCCAGTTAGTGTCCTGTTTCACGAAGTGTCTGAAAGTGCAGCTCTGTATTTTCCACCCACAGCACGTAGCCAACACCTTGTGCTGGCACATAAGACTGCTGGGAATCGCAGCGCAGTGATGGAAAATTACCAACAAATGTCTTCATGTGTGCTTTTTTAGGGACTCTGTCTACAACCGGTCATTCCACCAACTACGTGATCGCCGTGGAGCTGCCCACGGACTTCAGTCAGAGACACTGGATCAAACGGGGAGTCGCCCTCATCTGTGCACTGGACTACTAAAAAACATGCGTCTTTGTGCTGTATAATTGTTTTACAGCCCACAGCTGAAGATGAATGCAGTTGTGGTTGATTAGACAGAATCACACACCAAATATGAGCTTATTGAAAGTGTCCTTTAGTCTGTGCAATAAAGTTTCTCAAAATGACATATTAGTGTAATATTAGTATTATTAAGAAAGATTAATAGAATTGGGCGTCCTGCTCCAGTGGTTTTCAGCATCCATGTGTAACTTTTTCTTTCAATCTATTCCCCTCCTTTACTCCAATAAGCCAACAGCCAGCCTGTCTTGTTGTCCCCCGTGCCCAGTGAGCTGATTATACGGTACGTCCTGCTCCTTTAAGGCGGCCTCACAGGGCCACATGAGGAATATGACCTAACTGTAGGAGGGCGGTGCTTCCACACACAGTGACAGTGACTGGCCATGTGAGCTCAGCCTCAGGAGTCCGGATCAACTGAGATAACCACAGTATCCCCACCACTGCTGGGTGTTCAACACTTCTCTGACTGGGATTTAATCTTTGTGGAACTCAGATCAAATATCTTTCTCTGAGGAGACAGATCGTTTGATAGAATACTTATTATATTAAGTTCAGTGAGAAAAATAGTTCTTATATAGTTTAAACAAATGTGATTAGTCCCAAGCTCTGCCGCAGTTGTACTAGGATTACTGTGTGGAGTCGTTACAGGCTCCAGGACCACCAGACGGACCGGCGGTGCTCCAGGATCCCTCTCAGCCGAACGCAGTTACCGGAGGGCGTAGGGACTCATCGCGTCACTCCGGTGAATTACTCACGATTTCTTCTTCTCTCACTGGTGACAACAAGCCGGTGTGAACATGCTACAAAATGGAAACGAAAAGGAGAACCCGCTACGAGCGCCAAAGGCTGAGCCGGAGACGGACTCCCCGACTGAGGAGTCCAAACAGCAGCAGCCGCCCGCTCCCCCCGCAGCTGCCCGGGAGGAGGCGGACAGCCAATCGGCTCACTTCCCCCTGCCTGTCTATCCCAAACTGGAAATAAAGCGAAACGCAGTAACGGACGATTACAAGATCTCGACCCAGGTTCTGGGGTTAGGGATCAATGGCAAAGTGCTTCAGTGTTTCAGCAAGAAGACAGGAGAGAAGTGCGCCCTGAAGGTACTGAAGTCACCTGACACTTAGGAGTGTGTTTAAACAGGGTAGTACAGGATACTCCCTCAGCTCAGAGCACACACCTCTGAGGTAAACCTCGGTCACTACCACACAAGCTAAAGATATATTCACAGATTTCATAACTGAAGACTTTGAGGCATTCTGTGTGTTTCTCAAATGATCATAATTGAGAAGTTTGATATAAGACATTTATTACAGTTTCAGTTAATGTCTAGTGTCAGTTTAACAGTATATTTTTCATTTTGGTGGAGAATCTACGAAAACACTGTTTATATTTAGGCCATGAACTGATCCTGTAAATCTAAACAATTGTCACACCTGAGGATGAAATTCCTGTCTTGATCAATCTTGATATGGAAACGTGTTTGGTAGGTTCATTGGTAAGTCTGTAGACAAGATTCCAAAACTTTGACCTTTACTGACTTTGGATTACTGCCACAGACGTAACTACAGGACTCTAACACTGTAGCCTGTAATAGAAAGACTATGACTGGTGTACCAGGCATTAACTATGTGTTCCTACTGCTCACATTGGGTTGGGCATGTGCTGAACATACTGCCCACTGTACTCCCATGCTGTACACGTGGACAGACTCAATGTCTATCTCTGGATGCAAGTTGGGGGGTCACCCGGCCATATGCTGTGACATGTTATGCTGCCTCACAGAGGCACATGGATTTTGACAGTGACACCTTATTCTGGCAGCAGTGGAAATGTGGGCACATGGGAGGACTGAGATAATAATTCACGCCTGTGTTGTGTTCCAGTCAAATAATATATAATAATTTTCCCTTCCTGTGGGAATCCTGAAGTGCCAACTTCGCAGCTGGGGCTATGGCTATGGTTGGGCATAGCAGCAATAAGTGGTTAAGGTTGGGGTCAGGTTAAGGTAAGGAGAAATTACATTGACAGGGAAACAGACTTCGATACAACACCTCTAACATCAATAGAGGCCAATCCTACATTCATGACAGGCCATGTGTACTGTCAGTGATTTTTTTCTGTTTACTGTATATGCCAGTAACATAAGATAAGATAAGATAAGATATACCTTTATTCGTCCCACAGTGGGGAAATTTACATTTTACAATTTGTATCACTTTAACTTTAATTAAACAAAACATCCACAATAGTGTTGTGTCTTCAATTTTTAAGAGTTAGTCAGTCGCCTTTCCATAATTAAGGCAATGTGAAAAATTATTCATTCATGTCATTTTTTGCATGTTTGAAGTGTTTGATTTGGACCATTTCCTCAGAGCTCTGACTGGACTCATTTTTATCAGCATGATCTCTGGTAGCTCTGAGTAAGTGGAGTTACTTCCCCCTTTACACCTCTGTATTTTGCAGATTAAGCGTTTGCAATCAACCTGGGAAAGGTAGTAGTTGCTGCTAGTA
This sequence comes from Centropyge bicolor, assembly GCA_037975185.1. Classification (NCBI taxonomy): domain Eukaryota; kingdom Metazoa; phylum Chordata; class Actinopteri; family Pomacanthidae; genus Centropyge; species Centropyge bicolor. The sequence continues at coordinate 2,910,361 of JBBMOC010000051.1, read as the reverse complement.
TGTTTTTCTTTTTGTAAACACCATGTGTCTTACTTGTGAAGATTTCTATAATTTTATAGTATTCAGCAGCACTTTCTTTTCTCCTCTCTTCTCTCAGCTCTACCTTTTCTCTTTCTCTAATTTCTCTCACTTTGAATTAGCCATTTCATTTAGCATTTTAACCCTGACCTGGCACTCCAGGCCAATCAGCTTTCTGCAGATGGGCTGTCTGGGTCTGCTTGGGCACGCCTTCATGCACATACAGAGGCACACAAGCATGGGTTGTCAGGCTGTCACCTGTCACCACTGGGCCACAAACTCAGAGAGATTTACTGGTTTATCCATCTGGATCTGAGCTGCCAAGCCAGGCAGCAGCAATGTCACCAGCAGAACTGGAGACGCGAGCTAGTTGAGAAAGATGAGAGATAAACTATAGCAAAAAATAGGAAGTCGCAAACAAAAGATGAAAGGCCAGAGGGATAGGATGCTTGATAGCATCATGTCAGAGTGGGAGGGAGAAGAACACAATCACTGCTTAGACATGACAGAATGAAAGCAGAGAGAATAATAAGGTATTTCGCTGGAAAATCCTCAGGCTACTTGCTGAATTGAATGTGAGTTTATAGCAGAATTTGTTTGAAAAATTGAGCTTTTTACATGATCCCACAGAACAAGAGTATTGTATTTGTTGGGTTTTGTATTAGAAACTTTGTGTTGACTATGAAGAAACTGGTGTGTTGTAATGTGAAATGTTTTTCTGTGAAGTCATGTGACTGCTGGCAGCATCCATAACAGCATCACCTGGTGCTCGACAGACCTCAGCTTCCAGCAGTGAAAGCTAACAGCAGGTCAGGTTGACCCCCGGCTTAGAGAGCGACCTAGAAACCCACCACTCTCAGTCTGAAACCCTTTTTACCCTTTAAAGGCTTGAGGGATGGTAAAGGAAGCACTCATGAATGCCTTGTATCTCTTACTGTGCTGGTGTGCTTGTGAATTATACCAGATCAAGAGGCAGGTTTTTGAGTGTATCCAATGGAAGTTTATTATACTTTATTGCCATTTAAGCTAATTTATGGCTTTCCCTGTATTGTTTTAATCTCAAGTTCAAATAGAAGCCATAAGGAAGTAATGGAGAGTGTCTGATGTGGAGGAGAGTGAGGAGAGCACTGGCTTTTTAATTAAGAGTTGCTCTGAGCGCTAAACGTAATGGATGGGTATAGGTTTAATCCACTTTGTAGCTAAAGCTGGAGGGGAGCCATCCTTTTAACGTAATTCACTTACAGTCAGCAGGATTGTTTTAATTTGGATTTGTTTGACTCCTGGGAGGAGAGGGATGTGGGAGATCCCTGTGGCGCATTGGCCGTCCAATCTAGCATCACCATTCGCTGTAAACCATTTGAAGCACGCACTTGACTGATGATTGTTCCATTTTAGCATCTAAGTGCCTTCCAACATAGAAAGCTATACAAGCAGCAAGTCTGTGTACAGGCTCATAGCCAAAATCTTTGTGTTTTCACCTCTGTGGTCAGCTCTGTTTTATGCTGGTGGCACATCTGGTTTTCCTCTGGGACCCACAGAGACTAAACTGTCATAAAAAAAAAATCCTCAGTGGTTTGGTCAGACACTGCTGAAAAGTGCACTCTTATGCACTCTCTCTACAGGCAGCTGGTACTCTTTAACAAATTAATCAGTCTCAGAGGTTTGGGCTTGTACGTCTGCACTGACTCTGAGGATTCAGCTGCTTGTTGTGCAATTCAATCTCATTATCTGCTGTGACTGTAGAGGACACATGCTGCAGTCCAACATGCCATCTTGAATGAATGCAACAGGAGACGGTGTTGGTGTTGATGACTCCTACTGTCTGGTCAGCTTCTGCAGCACAAAGGAGCTGTTTCTATTGTCTAGCGGGGACATTCAGTAGGGACTTTCCTCACGTTTTGTAAAGTACACTGCAGTTTACCTCTGATGCCAAAGAAGAACCTACAAAAATATGCTTGGATGTTTTTCTTACAGCAGCTGAAAGTTTGTCGTCTGTTGAGTTTGTTGGGTGAGTTTGATGTTAATATAATAGGCTCTATTTTTTTTAACAAAAAAACTACACAGGGATTATTAGAAATTCATCCTTGGTTTTTACCATTTTGGCCGTGCCAGCAGTGTGGCTCCAGGGACAACAGTGTTGGGTTATCAGTCTTTCAGCGCAGACTGAAATATCTCAACAACACTGAGACAGGTGTATTGCCTTGAATTTAGTACAGATCTTCACGGACCTTCATTTAGTGCAGACCTTCAGGGAGCCCAGAGGAGGAGTCTTAATTTTTCTTTTCAGTCTGACAGCTCAACATTTTCATTTGTCCAAATTTTGTGACCTAAATAAATAAATAAATAATGGCATTCCCATCAGCCTGAACTGTGCTTTGTGTTGCTGTACTAGTGTTAACAATTAGTTCAAAGCACCACTGTGCTTAAGTGCAGCTTCACAGAACTCCTAGTACGGCTGCAACAGTAATAGAATATGATTATTATAGTGTTTTTGACATTACTGCACAAAGCAGGTGTGTAAAATCACACATATTAGCTAACTGTAGGCTTATACCACAGAGGTGATGTAGCTTTTATGTGCAGTGCTTTATTGTTAGAAGTTGTATAGATAATCCACCTTTTTATCAAGATATACAGTTCAGTGGTCTGTCAGCCACTAATATTTGATAGAGTGTAAACATGAGCAATATGACTGTGTGTGCTGTTAACCTCAGTGGGTACAATCAGGTTGAGGCAGGTGTGTCTTTGTGTGTGTCACAGTCTTGGACAGAGATTGGTTTAGAGGACGGGGAGGATGTGGTTGACTGGCTTAGAGCAGGATCAGGGGCAAGCGTGCGTTAAGTCTCCATGGTGTCGCCTCACATAAGAAAAGAGTCCATCAGAAGATTAACTGTCTGTCCCATTCTTTGAATCATCTCTCCATTTCCCCCCTTGTGTGTTAGATGTGTATTTAATCCACACAATCTTTTATTGAAGCCAATTCTGCTTCATTGCAGGAAATTAAGACAAGCAGCTCAAATTTTGTCTGCTCTGATTAAAGTCATAAAGCTATAAATTACATGGCAGAAAGAAACCTGCCTACTTCACAAAGTAGGACACATGTAGTAGCAGGCAAAAAAAGTCACCGGAAACCCTCAACTTCTACTTTCAACACCCTACTGCTCAAACCTCGTTCCTCACTTCCTCTTTGACATTAGCGAGTGAAAACACAACATTGTGAGTGGCTCTGACATTTGGAATTTCCGAGAAATGTGAAATTATTCAAATTGAATCTGAAGTTTTAAATATATTATTTTCACATTTTGAGAGTCCACCTATTAGTGAACACAGGTTTAGTGTGCGAGTGTGTGTGTGTGTGTCTGGGTCTGTCATACATCAATGAGTCAGCCTCACTATGTGTTATATACTCCAGACTCAGTCTATGGCCAGACCGGCCTTGTGAACAGCAGGAGGTCACTCCATCACTGTCATGTCTAAAAATACACTCTGACTGAAGATGTGTGCTATGTCAAGGTCTGCCACCTGCTGTGTGTGTGTGTGCGCACGTGCATCGGCTTATGTCAAACACACCTCCTGTCATATGACCAGACTGCCTTACAGACTATATGTGTGTCCTCTGCATGCATGTTTATAAATGTATTATTATTTTATTATCATTATATTTTCTCTCTCTCTCTCATTAGGGCTACACTTTTCAAGGATCACTTGATAAACTCAAAGACTTAGATTTTTTAATGACTTTGAACAGAACAATTCTCAATTGAGAAGCTGGAGCCAGAGAAACCCAGTCGACTTAATCGATTATCAAAATGGCTGCAGTGAACTTTTCTGTTGATCTACTAGTGAATGCTTATGTCCTGCTCTATGTTCCTGGTATTCATTACATATGACCAAAGACTTCATATATGTAAAACTGAAGCTGAAATAACTAATGTTGGTGTTGTTAATTACAGCTTTGAAACAGACATTGCATAGATGTAATATAAACAGAACGTGAATCCACTGAAAGTTGATAAACAACAATATTGAATCGTGGAATTTAGCAAAAGAAAGCTCATACACTCGTCAGACAAAGTCTCATCATACCCTGAAAAGTAATAGAACAGACTTCTATTAATCACTAATTCACTCTGTGTGTGTCTCCCAGATTCTCTACGACAGCCCCAAAGCGAGACGAGAGGTGGAGCTCCACTGGCGAGTGTCGGAAGGTCCATATATTGTTCGAATCCTCAGCCTGTATGAGAACATGCATCATGGGAAGAAGTGCCTGCTCATCGTCATGGAGTGGTAGGATTCACATTTCATGACTGACCTCATCAGTTTGCTCACCCTGACCTGAACACCTTCCTTGATAACTTTGTGGTTCCTTATCATGTCTCCATATTTGGTGATATTTAGTGTAAACTATCAGATAAACTGAGGGATTAAATTTTCCAGAAATAATAAAAAGTCATTTACAAACCTGTTGATTATCCCCAAAAAACATGGTCATAAAGCTTAAAAAAGGTTGTTACTGATTCTTAAAAAATGTACACTAATTTGATAAATGATTTGGATAGTGATGAGTCCTGCTTTTCGTCAGGCTCAGAACTGGCAACAGAGTTTCCAATGACTACAAATTCCCAAAAGTTACAGCTCTGTGTGGGAGGACAGATTTGTAAAAGGATGATTTATCTAACAAGCCTCTTTTGAACTAATGTCAACAGTGGCCAGAAAATGAGAAGTTACCATCACTCGGCTGAGTTTCCACAGGTTTCCACTGGAAGTTTTGCACTTACTTTGTTATAAATAAAGAAAGTAAGCTCAGTAGTGACTAAAGACTTGTAACACCACATATTTCCTGCAGGATCAACATATACTCATACTCGTGTTTAAATGTTGCTTCAGTACAAACATATTTTTGCAATAGGTTTATGTGATCCACATGCTGTTTGCTTTATAAATAGATCAGCGAATGACACTTTGCTTTTTCCATCACGTTGAGAAGGCTACAGGATAACAAATTAAATCTCACATTTAAAATGGGACTAAAAACCTTTCTTTTTAGGAGACATTTTAATCTTTAAAATGTTTAAAGTTCAAATGACTGTTGGCTGTTGTTTTTACTTGTTTTTATGTTTTTAGTTGTTGCATTTTGAGATTGTTTTTACAATATAAAGTGTTTCAAATAAAATTTATTATTATTATTATTATTATGAAGCCACTGTCCTGAAAAAGATGTAATTAATTTCCTCGTTATATCAAATATGTTCATATAAACTAAACAAAATAGAGCCTTATGTATGTGGGTGTCTGCAGCGTCAGAGCATAAGCTTTGTGCCACCCAGAGCAGAATGAACACATGCTAAAGACCTGACACTGAAGATGTCGGCACTGGTGGCAAGATAAAGCGACGGAATTCTGTCTGGGCTTTACGTGTCATTACAAACTGTCCATAACACTCCAAATGATTCAAGTGACGGTGATAAAACATTGTGTGTGTGCGCCTCATTGCAGTTGAGCTTTGTACTTTTTATTGCCCTCTCTTTCATTTGCAAGTGGAAAAAAAATAATCCACAGTAAAATTAGGAAACTGCAGAGGGTGACAGCAGAGAAATGACACCATTATCTGTTCAAGAGAATTTTAAGCAGTGACTAACTGATTCCCATCATCACATTTATTGACACAGCAAATGTTTGAGTGTCACTGTATGGTGTTGACCTTGTTTGTGTGTGTGTGTGCTCTCTGTAATCTCACTTCTGTGAGCTGCTTCCTGTACGAGCAAGGGTCAGAGGAGGACAGCAGCGCAGCCCACTGCAGACAGTTTCACAAGCAGTCACATTTCTCTGTGACTTTATCTCTTCATCTGTATACTCACGAACCACAAAAAGTACGCTCTTACTTAATGCACTTGAATGAACACCAGAAGGGAGAAGTTTAGGCATCAGTGGCCGCTGGTATCAACCCATAAGAACCCATAGTGACACAGGTGTTAGAAATACTTTGAATGCCCTAATCTCTTCCTTATAAAACTGCATGCTTGACCTTAACTCATTAAGTCCCTGAGCAACATATAATAACATTCTGGTGTGACAGTGGTGTGAAATGACTTCCCCAGGAATGGTGGCGTGACCAGTAGCAAAAGTGAAGGGCATAGCTCATTTCATAAAGTTTGTTTTTGATACTAATTTTAAACCCATTCAACAGTTCCTGTGTTTTAATATCATGTCCTGTGTTACCATTAACCTGTTTTCACATTATCATATTTCTGCAACAAATTAATATAAAACAATAAATATAGATATAATGAACAAAACTATTCTATAAAACATAAACTATATAAAATATTATGAATTATAATATAGATAAATATTTTAAAGGAATCATCAGAAATGTTGTGCTCCACTTGGTCTGTGGTATATCACCCATCATTTTCCAGAAAGCTGTGAAATGGGTCTGGGCCCTTACGGGTTAATGTGAGGTTGTGAAAGTTGGGAGTGGGAGGCTGACTCTGATTCTGAAACAGTTTTGGTGGTGAGAGTGTCTGAACGTTAAAAGATTTAGGCCAGAGGTCTGAGATAGGAAATTTCAGAGTTTGAATTTGTCAAAATGATGACATCCAGGCTCATTTCACATAAACACTTCTTTTCAATAAGTAACACTTTGGTATGGTTCCCTTCTCCCATCTTTGATTCTCTTTTCTTTTCTGTTTGAAGACTTTTACTCAGTACTTTTTAGAATTTCAGTTTTACTTACTATTTCTCTTTTGCCAGAAACTGAAAGCTTCAGTGTTTTGAGTTTTAAAGCAACGTGTCAGATTTCCACTGAAATCTAGCCCAGTGACTCACAGTGTGAAAGGCAGTGCAGATGAATGTAGCAAACAGTAAATATATTGGTTTGTCAAACTTACAGTGATAATGACTGATTGCTTACAATATCATGCTATGATTATTTCCTTTTTGCGGTCTACTTTGTACCTATGTTGTTGTTATTATTATGAATAAATATAGTATAAATGTTTTCTGTAGAAGGCAGATCCTTTCAGTTTCTGAAGATATCACAATGGGGAACCTTGATCACAAAGGTTTTTAAAAATCCTCACAGCATTTTATTAACTTTATTCAAAAATGTATGTGATATACAGGTGACACGATTCCCTGGAGTGTCATTTCTGCACTTTGTAAATTGTTTCTCTGTGTGTCTGCAGTATGGAGGGAGGAGAGCTGTTTAGTCGAATCCAGGCCAGAGGAGACCAGGCCTTCACTGAGAAAGGTGAGGACTAATAGATGGATGAACTGTGTTATAAACAACAGAGAAAGAATGAACCATTATTCCCAGGAAAGAGTGATATAAGGCAGACATCTTGGATAGCATTAGACAGGAAGTACACAATATATATGATTGTTCCTTTATTTTACATGATCTCTGACTTGTTTGTATCTTTTACTCTGACACTGGAATTGCTTCTGGTTTGAGAGAGTGTGTGTTCTTCTTTTTTTTCCCAGAGGCTTCTGAGATTATGAGAGACATTGGCACGGCCATTGACTTTCTTCACCACATTAACATTGCACACAGAGACATCAAGGTACCGAAAGATGAAGATCTCCACCCAAGTCACAAAGAATATGATCAGTTTTAGGTAATTAAAAGAAATTTGTTTTGTTTATTTTCCCTCTGCCTCGTAACTAGCCAGAGAACCTGCTGTATACCACCAAAGAAAGAAACGGGGTCCTCAAATTAACCGACTTTGGCTTTGCTAAGGAGACCACACTGCACAATCCTTTACAGACCCCCTGTTACACACCGTACTATGTGGGTAAGTTGCTTTATGCTATTTTCCTGAAAGGCGAACTGTTTACAGATGTACTTAAATAGAAACAACGGTATAATTGCAGTAGCCATTTTTACTACTGATCTCCATTTATAATTTGTATCTGGTTCTCTGTGTTTGTGTTTTGCAATGATAAGCTCCTGAGGTTTTGGGCCCGGAGAAATATGACAAGTCATGTGACATGTGGTCTCTGGGAGTCATCATGTACATCCTGTGAGTACTGGGTGTGGAGTTGGATGTGGGGGGAGTGGGGCAGTGTGAATGTCACCACAAATGTTGTTGTATGATGCTTTCTGTCTATGGATACCTTCAAACAAAGGTAAAAGTGCTCTGTCTGTCCCACTGTGTTTATCTCTGTAGGTTGTGTGGCTTCCCTCCTTTTTACTCCAACACGGGCCAGGCCATTTCTCCAGGGATGAAGAGGAGGATCAGGATGGGCCAGTACGAATTCCCCAACCCAGAGTGGGCTGAGGTGTCACAAGAGGGTGAGAAAATCCACACATTGTCCACACTGATAATTAAATATTTTTTTCTCTCCATTTTCAGCCCTGAAAATGTAATAACATTCAGTTTTTAAATCACAATACTCTTCCATGCAATCGTCAACAACACAAAGTTATGTCAGTGACAACATGTGCATTGTGTTTTTAACTGTGGCCAGATCATAATATATTCCAGCCAGAGGTTAAAACAGTAAACTTTTCCTGATGAGACCATTTGTCAATTTCCCGGAGGGAACCTCCCAAAGGGATTAATAAAGTATACTGTCTGTCTGTCTGTCTGTCTGTCTGTCTGTCTGTCTGTCCATCCAGAATTTTCTGTTCAGTTCAATTCGTTACCAGGTGATGGTGTTGTTTTCCATCTGAAAAGGAAAGATAACAATATTTAAACATTTTGTCATTGGGATTTTTCTTTTGGACAGCAAAGTGAATTTTTACATACTGATTTGAAAATGCTTGATCAAAGAACCCTGTCTGACATTTGAACAGCATTGTCATGTGCATCACTGTGGACATGGTCTCCTTGTTAAGCTTGCAGCAGCCCAGGCAGGAACAGCAAACCATCAAAACATAATACATCTGACTCTGTCTCCAAAGTTATTTTGGATGACCTAGTCAAAGATGTCATGTTGAAAACCTTAGTACAGGGTGGCAGCTGGTCCAAAATCATTGTGTTGCATCACTTCTTTCAACTTCATGTGGTCTTACCTGAGTGCAGTCTCTACAAACAGACAACATATTATGATTTAAATTAAACTATGGTCTTTGTTTACCTTTGTTGTAAGTATAGTACTTCCTTGAAGGTCACTCTATTTCATTTCCCACACACACCAACAAGTATTTCCTGGTGCTTTCCTGGACTTTTACATTTACAACAAATTATTATGTCCAAACTCCTCTATGAGTTATCTCACAGATAACGTTGCATGACTCTTGCACCTATTGTCTTCAATACTTTCACTCAGTCTCACTCTTCTCTTTCATGTAATTGTATTTGCTGTGTAAGTAGGCCAGTCTGTCCCTGGAAAAGCTTCACAAGACACAAGAATTGTGTGCATGTATGTGTTACTATTGAAACTGTAATTGTCTTTGCATTGTTTTTCCTCTTCCAGCAAAAGATTTGATCCATCAGTTACTGAAGACAGACCCCAACGAGAGAATGACCATCACTCAATTTATGAACCACCCCTGGATCAATGTAAGTATCTGTGTGTCGAGTACAGATAGACATTGTACACTCTCTCTACTGCTTCCTGTTTGTGCATCTGTTTGCTCATGTCTTTTTGTGTGTGTTTGTGTGTGTGTTTGCACTCTGCAGCAGTCCATGGTGGTTCCCTCCACTCCACTCCACACCACCCGAGTTCTGACTGAAGACAGAGAGATGTGGGAGGATGTGAAGGTCAGAGGCACAACAATACCGACTCCTTCTGGTCACTCTTTGCCATTACATCCTGTCACTGCTAGCCTGTCACAACTTTAAGTTGGCCCCAGCGTTACAGGGGCACTCCAGCAATTACGTCTAACACAACCCTATAATTTAGGGATGGATAGAAAAGTCAAAATCAATGGAACAGAGGCCAATTTATTCTGATGTGTCTAGTAAGGAAACATCTTTCATGTGTAAAATCAGTGGACTGCCCATTTATTGATTTTAGTACCACATGAAAGCCGGCAAAGGAACATGGTCAATGCTTAATTTACAGGGTGTAAACTAAACATTGACCATGTCAAAGATTGAAGCTAATTGAAATGTTCAAAATTGAGATTTTTTGTGTAGCACTGTCTTGATGATCCCCCAATGACCAACAGGGGGAAGCAGAGGTCACAATCTAGTCTGTATTATAGGTTAGTTCAGTGTAGAGTTTAACACGCACACACATACAGAGTTTAACACAAAAACCCTTTGTCATTCTTCCCATCTCTTTTACAGAAAGAATTGTGTTTGAAGAACAAGGACACTGTCTGATCTGATCAAGTCACTGTGGGGTTAAGTTCACAGCACTGAACTGAACAAAATGTCTCTGTTGCGCAATTGCATATTTTTTCAGTGGCTGTAAATGTGAGCAAAATCATGAGTAGAATGACACATTCCTTCACAACAGCTGAATGAGCCAGTTTGAAGTGATAAGGTATGAAAAGACAATTTCTATAGAATGATACACGCACAATACGCCACTGTTCAGTTCTGCAATGAAAAACGCTATGTTACGTAAAAATTTCACATATTGCAATTCTGAACAACCACTTCTCAAAAGGTACAAAAGCAAGATGTTATGTTCTTTCTACATAGAGCCTTGACTGTGACTCTCAGCTCCTGTGTGCAGACCAGTCTCCTGACATTTTAGCCTACTTTTTACAGTCTGAGGCCTGTGTGTGCTTCAGCCTCTGTTGGCCTCAGGCCAGTGATGACTTGACCTTTCTTTAACTCATAAAAATGTTCTCAGAGATTTTTCTCTCCTCTGTCCGCATTTGTTTATTGTTTCCTACACTCAAATTATTTAGTGAATTGCTGTAGAGCAGCCCTTAAGAGAACAGAAAATAACAAAAAATGACTGGCTTATTTGTTTTCCGTGCTGAGAGTTTATGATGACTGATACCACTTTCACATCTGTATGTTGAATTTAAAGTTAAAGTCAAGAGTTGGTTATCTTAGCTAGCTTAGCGTAAAGAGTGGAGAGAGCTAGCTATCCAAAGATTATAAAATCCACCTGCCATCAGCTCTAAAGTTCACTAACTACTATGGACTCTTTCTTGGCCTGAAGCAGGAACCTGAAGTCTCTGTTGGTTGCCTAACACTGCTCTCTGACAAGAAATAGTCACTTTCACACTTGAGTTAAGGCATGGATTCAACAAAAAAGATTTGATATTTGACTTGTGACCTTTAGAATTGCTGGTAGGCAGATTGGACAGAGCTGATTCCCCTTGATACCTGGTTATGCTAAGCTAAGCCAACTGTTGCTGATGCACTTATTAGTTAAATTCTCTTGGATGTAGAGGGGTAAACATAGTAATCATTAATCAGAATAATTGAATAATTAACCATCATGTGACTGGTTAAGAATAGGACTCAACAAAGGTACACTTATCAGAGCTGTGCCCTGTACTCCCAGCCCTTTGTAATATAAAACTTGAGTAGTCTTCTCTGAACTAACACACTCTGGTGTCTGTCTCTCATAGGAGGAAATGACAAGCGCTTTAGCAACAATGCGTGTGGACTACGACCAGGTGAAGATCAAAGACCTTGACACTTCCAGCAATCCACTACTCAACAAGAGACGCAAGAGAGCCGCTGCGGGGGCCAAGGGTGGTCCCACGGTCTGCCAGAGTCAGTGAGGCTCACAGGACTGTTGATGGAAATCCAGGCAGGACTGCCAAAGATGAAGAAAAGCAGCTAAGAAGAGGGAGGAAAAGTGGATTTGTGCAGGAGAGGATCATATAGAGACCTGCTCAGGACTCTTGAGAGACTGGATGATCTCTGAAATAAAGGGACGACATAAGAACAACATCTAAGTCAGAGCTGGACATTTCTCAGACAAATCCAAACATGATATCGCCTGTTGTTTCTTGTTGGTGGTAGAGGTCAACAGCTCTGCTCATTGTGGGCCTCCCTCATGTGTTCTGAATTATTTTTATGTACTGTATGTTTGTAATTTTTAGATCTTGCCTGTTTGTGACAGTGTCTGTGTGCAGACATGAAGTATTTTTAGTGATGATGTTTTGTGTATTTGAGTGTTTGCCTCTTTTAAGTCTACTTTGTAACTATGCACACAGACAAACCAACTGTGGACAGACTGTGAAACTAGAACACTCACTACTACCTGTGTTGTCTTAATGTCATCTGTCCTTTGCTTTCATGAATTAAAGCAAAGTCTGATGCTGACTGTCTTGTCAGTAACATGCAGCCTCCAGAATGACTTACACTTCAATCAACACAAGGGAGAATTTTTGAGTGACGCAACAATAATGTGTCCTCAAATGCCCCAACGAGCAGCACATTTAACTCTGTGTCACTGCTGCATGTCAAAATTGTGTCCTCACAATAAGGCTCTGAGAAGCAGCGCTGTGCTTCCTGTCGGCGTGAGGACATGGAGCTTTATGTAAGTAGTACTGGGGTAATGGTTGGCTGTGCTACATGGATCAGTTGTGACACTTCTCTTGAGAAAGGTCCTGTATGTGGATGAGGGTGTTTATGGGGGTTGAGAAAAATGCTTCTGGTAAATAGGGGCTGCAGTTTCACTTCACATTAAAATATGAGCTAGACAGCCTTTAATAATGGAAACCTCATGTGCTCCATGTAGAGATGGCATTTGTGCATATGGTTGTAAATAAAACTTTATAAGTGCTCATGTGCACGATGTTCTCTCATCTGTGCTCCTTGGTGCTATTGTTTTTTTGATTGTGCCTGTCAGGCTTTGTGAAGCAGCTATAAATAGCAGCAGTGGAGTGGTTATTTGGGATGCCGCCATCTGACTTAGTGTTTGACTGGAAAAGGTCGACATTATTATGTTTAGATTATGGTATGAACCTTTCCCCCACTTGGATCACATGGTCCTCCCCCCTGTAGTATTTAGGGGATAGGTTAAGGGAAGCTAATCATAAGAACTACTTGGCTTCCCTGCTGTAAATATGGGATGTCAGCCATGATTAAATGTGTTCCCGAACAGAGCATGACCTCTGAGCTGTTGTTTCGTGCTCCGTGACTTTGAAGAAAGGAAAAGTTCTCAGAATAAGACAGTAAGAATTAAAGAGTATTTGTGAGTGGAATTTTACAGTATGTTGCAAATGGCATATTTCCTCATAGGGTGGCAGTGGTGAGTATTATTCCTTTGTTAGTCAGCCATTTTGTGGACGAGTGCAGTCATAATTACAGAGTATATCAGTAACACCAACATGATGTTGACATAGCTGGGTCTGGTCCACTTCCTATTTGTGTTATTCTGCAGAAGTTGCCCATCTTCCCCCTCTAGAAGTTTGCAAACACCAAAGCCCTTTGCACTGACTTAAAGAGGACACCCGAATGCAGCAGTTATTAGGTCAAGGGTCAGCAGTAAGAGTCATTGATGGCTCTTTTTTTCCCTGTGCTGTTCACAGGAGACATACAGTAGGGGTGTGTTTTAAGTTGTTTTGTTTGTGAGATATTTTTTTTTATTGTTTTGGGAATTAGATTGATTCATAAAATTATCTGGATTTCGCATGTGATGTTTAAGTGCAAGTCCCAGCCTGTGCGGCAGCTCAGTATTGATTCATTATGGTCCTGTAATATAGGCCACAGTACAGACAAAAGGCGTCATCTCTCTCTCTCAAAAACTGCAATGAAAGTAGTAGCATTTGTCCACGTATGAAATAGCCTGGGGCAGAACGAATGAATCATGAATCATGACACAGTCAAAAGAGGCTTTTTGCAATCAATGTTTTCTTTATGAGACAAGGTGAAATTCTTAAACTTAAGGAGCCAAATAATTGCGGTGACAACCCAACATAGGGTCATGTCAGCTTCTACCTCACACCAAACCAAAGGTATTTTGCTCCACAGGACTAAATGCTTTATCTCCTGCTGGCCTCTGTGGCACAGTGAGACAGGAGCGACCAGTATGTGACACTGTGTGCTCGAGACATGCCGCCTGAGGCTTGGGTGTGAGGCATACAGGGGGAGTGTAGGATGAGGGGGGTTAGATCACTTTGCCCTTTAGGGAGGAATGTTTTTAAGGTCAGCTGAGAGCTGTCTGACCTTCAAGTGTTTCTTCCCCTCTCTGTCTTGCTCTGTTTACTTTTTTGTATGTTTCATGCTCTTTATGGTGCAATTTCCTGATGTCTTTCTCTCCTCTGTCTTCTATATGTGTGTCTGATTGTCTCCTTAAGCCACAGATGTGCAGTTACAGCCCTGGTGCTTGACAATTAGTCTGGTCATTATCACAGGCTGCTGATAAGAATATCATTACTGTCTCTGAAATAGCCTCAGGTTAACAGTGCCTGTGCTTCTCCTGGCCAAATTATATGATTTCATTGTACTCCCAAGTTAAGACAGTGAAGCAAATGATCTGAAATCTGTGACACATAACATTTAAGAAAAAAGATTCAATCTATGACCTGCATTCACCTTTAACTTGAACGAAAAATTAGACAAAATGAAGGCAAAAACTTCTCAGCTCATTCAGACAGGTGTCCACAGGCCTCTGTTACTAATGCCTGTCTCACCAAGCATATCTTTACATGTGTACCAGCATTCATGCTTTTCATTCTTACTTATGCCTGACCTTAGTCTAACCCTGAATCAGTGCCTTGGCATTCTCTCTGTCACTGGTGTATTACGTCTCGGTAAATACATCACAGGTTTAATTTGAGTGCCTCTTCAACTTGTCACACCTTGTTTGCTCACAGTGGATCACTGTTTGACAGAGAGAAACATCTGTAAACAACAGATTGCACCAGTAATGATTTAGGTGTGTCACAGTCGTGCAATCCTTTCGCATTTTTAAGTAAACACTTTCAGTTTTTCTTCAGATCCATTTGTAGAGATTTGCTATCGAATTCATACTGAAGAGTCTCTCTTCTGTTTGTTTTGGTAAAAATAAAAATAAAAACTTTTATGAATGAATAGCAATACTAAGCAATTAAGCATGGAGAAGTTGAAAGTAGAGTGAACACTTCTAACTGCAGGAAAACAAGTTCTGCAAGTTCCTGGAAAATATCTAAGCTCTTCCTGTTATATTCCTGCATGGACCTAAGCTGTGCATGGCAACATTCAACACTGGCATGTGCTATTTTTGTCTTATTTGTGGAGTATCCTATAAGGTATGTGCAACAAAAAACAGACTGTTCCTATAAAGTGTCTCTGTTAATGTTGAATATTGATGAGTGCAGCCTATATTATGTTCATCCTAGTGAGAGGCCTGTGTACTTCAGATGCATGACTGTTCCTTTAAAAACACACTATATGTAGTATCTTCAATGCAGCCGTGGGAAGTGGCTCAGCTGAAGCCCTGTCAGGACTGGTGGGGACATCTCCCAGCTGTCAAAGGGTGGGTGGGGTGTGGGAGGGTGCAGAGGGGGCAGGTAGGCTGCTACCTCCCTCTGTCCAGCCTTCCTCCAGACCTGAGGTCCCACACGCACACACAGTGGGTGGGTGTGTGCACCGCCAGCATCAGCTCTGTAGGCAGCCGTCGGACGCACGTACACACACACTTACACATACACACACCGCCAGACGCCCATGATGAGAGGCTGCTCCAGCAGGTCCAAGCTGAGCCAGAACCAGGACAGAGCGGGTAAGAGCGACTTTGAAGTGTGCATGTTGAGGACGGAGGACGGAGAGTGGCTGGACGTGAGGACGTAAACAAGAGTCGGTGTGTCGGCGCTGTCACCGAGACCTTTCCCCTACATAACAAACAGAGGCGACCATCTGTGTGTTTTCATAGTGGCCAGCCTCGTTTGTGAGAGCAGGAGATTGATGAAGAGGCAGGCGGATGTTTTTGAGCTGCGGGAAAGGAAAAAAACAGAAAATATAAACACACATCGCTTCGTGTTAGATTGAAGCTGATCATCGTGCTTTCTTATTATTATTATTATTATTATTCTTGATAGAATGTTATTATCTTAATTGTCCACACACCGATCATGATGCTGCTGCGGATATTAATTTCTGTGTTTGTTGCGTTCACAGTTGTTGTTGTTTCTAATGAGCTGTGCGATGTGATGCGTTCAAGTGCCTCAAACGCTGTAGTTCTCGTGATGTGATGGGGTGTCTCAGGGTGTTAGATGCTGCTTTACTGCCGAGTGTAGTGTTAACATACTATATTGGGAAATGACTTGTCCAGTTGAGGCTATTACAGGCTAAAGGCTGTTAGCTGCAATCAGAGCCTGACAGCTGCTGAGAGGTGGAGAAGGAGGAGCACACAGATCTGTTTCCTGTTCTGGTTCTTGTGAACAGCATGCAACATTTGACTTATTTCACACGATGCACATGCAAAAAAGTGACTGCCAGCTCCTGCTCTGCTGCCCAAGATTCATGCAGATAAGATTACCTACTTTAAATAATCCACAGAATAATACATTGCCAACTTTTGCAGCATGCGTTACAGTTTGCATGGATCTCTTCAAAACTCTCCACTTCAGTGTGTTTATATTACCCAGCTAAAAATATACCCCCCTGCATGAGTTAGTGTGCCATTTATCTGAGGACCTGATGAACCTGTCATGTATTATAGTCTACTAGCAGTCAGGGAATTTGAGAAAAGGAGCTATTTAATTAGAAACCCTCCATCTCATCATATTTGGGTCACAG
Organism: Centropyge bicolor; assembly: GCA_037975185.1. Lineage (NCBI taxonomy): Eukaryota > Metazoa > Chordata > Actinopteri > Pomacanthidae > Centropyge > Centropyge bicolor. Next base: position 2,893,751 of record JBBMOC010000051.1, on the reverse strand, counting down.
GCCCTTTTTACTCCACCACCAAGACTCACACTGAAGCTTAATATAATCAGTGCATTGGATGAGTCCATAAGGAATACATAAACAGATGGACAGATAGGCCTACTAACCTAAAACTGTACAAGCAGGCACACCTGCACAGTGTAATTCAATCTAACACAGCACTTCCTTTGAAAAGTCCCAACTATGTGAAGCTTATAATGTTTGGCTTTTGTTGACACTATGTTAGTGAGCTGTGGATTTATTTCTATGGTGATTTCTTTGGCTGTTGTGATGGTATAAATGTACTGCATTATATTTGAAAAGCACTCTATTCACCTGAGATGGACAGAATATTAGAAACACCTTTGTACAAATTCTCAGACAACTTCCCCAATGAAATCTGAACATTGTAATTCTATATTACATATATAACCTGCTGCAGTGCTGTTGAGTTGGTTTGCTTCACAGGTGCTTCTTGTATTCTGGTAGTTTACAAGCCTGGATTGACACAAATGAAGAGAAAGAGGGAGAGTAATGCTGCCATCTCATGGACACTTTGAGCTCATGTGTAGGCCACAGTATTGGCTTCTGTAAAATTCTGCAGGAAAATGTTAACAGTCAGTTTGCATTAATTAATTAATGGCAACAAAATGACCCAAGTGAGAAGAACAATAACTTGAAAATATTTTGTCACTTAGTGATTGCTCACTGTGAAAACATGCAACGGTGTAGATTGCATTATTGTCACAATTTTTCACAGAAGATGTTTTGATGTTGTCACTGTGGGAAAAGCACAGATGTCACTTCTGTTGTGATATGTCAGCATGTCTTCCATGAAAAAGCCCCCCCCCCCACCCCATCACACAGAACAAGTCGTCTTGTGCAGTTCAATGCCTTCGTTTTCCTAATCAAAGTGATCCGAAGTTGTTAAAAGTTTATCTTATCCTATCCTATCTTTCTTCAGAGCACACATGGCCAAAAGCCATTTTTCATATTTAGAAACAACTTATACTTTAAATGCTCTGAAGATTAAAAACAACTGCTTGGTTTAGAAGACAAATTTTTATTGAAAGCCTTTGTCATTATGAGGCCTTAAGAGAAAATTGCTGTAAGTTAACAAGGGCCTTCCCAGTCTGGCCTGACTCCTATACTTGTGATTTTAACCCAGCCGTACTTCTCAAAGTGAAAAAACAAAACAAACAAACCCAAACACCAACTGGTCACCTCTATTTTTGTAGGTTTAATATCACATTTTATAAACGTACCCCTGTGAAATAGGCAAACGTAGCCTGGGGTCAAATCTTAAGCAACCACTGCTCTAAAGCCAAACATAATGCAATCTTTAAGCAATATTGCACAGGTGGTGATAGTGCACACCCACATTTGTGAAATGTTTTGAGTAATTCTAACTGATTAGATCTCAGATTGTAGTTGAAAATGTGCTGGACTTTATGTGAGGTTGCCAAACTCAGGGCACAGATAAGAGTGATCATGTTGTAATGTGTACCACCTTATCAGGCCCAAGAAGAGAGCGAGTCTTGAGAAGACCAGGGGAGTGTAGGGACTTTAAAACAGCATTTCTTTGCTGCTGTCTCAGAATTCACTTCATTTGCTTTTTAAAATAAGTTTTAAAGGATGATAATGTTCATACACTGGCTTATAGACTGCATCTAAAATGCCAGCTCACCACCTTGACCCTTAGAAAGCACTGTTGAGATCAGTCTGTTGTGTGTACTGTAGAAAGACCAAAGCAAAATGCTTGTTCAGTTCACTGTTTCTTGTTTGTGTTGTCCATTCAGGATACTGGCTATTGTGACTGTTATGGATGTATGTAGGCCTAAAATTAGCCAGAAAACTAATTTATAACAATGTTTTCCACTATTAAAACTGCATTAAAAAAGGAGATTGTTTTAAAAAATTATTCATGCTTTATTTACTCAAGAAAGTCAATCACACACACGCACATCCAAACATTTTCAACATGCCCCCTACTTACAGTCACAAAGAGTATTAGATAAATCACATGCAGTGTCATTACACTGTGCAATATTTAATTTTATTTCATCTTTAATTAAACTGTTCTGTCAATAGTCTATATACTGTTGTAATAGTTTTTATATTTACCTTATTAATTTGATAATACTTTTTCACCTTGTTTGGATTGTTAAGACTTTAATATTTCCTTTAGTTAAATTGGCAATACTTATTGTGTTAAATTTTTGATATTGCTTATTTACTGTAAATTTATTTATTGTTACTTTACTGATGTTCCTTTCTATTCTGCTTTCCTCTTTGCTTCTGTGCACTGGAAATTTCTCTGTTGTTGGACTAATGAAGAATATCTTATGCAGTCTACAACACAGGCATGGCAGGTAACAGAACAAGAGCAGTGTACACAAGCAGCAAGACAAGCAGGGACAGACAGAAGTAGCAAGGGAACAAAAATATGCATGAGACAACAGGAAGAAGATGAGAGGCAAAATGTAGGGAATATTAGTGGGTCAGAAACTGCAGCATGTATCAGTGACTAGAGTCCTTGAAAGTTGACTTGAAGATAACTTTGTCCCTTTTTAGTGTTTTTTGCAGATAATTTCCGTCTTTGGTTGCAGCAGACTGGAACAAAGACAGACCAAATACAGTTTATGTTTTCAGGGACTTTCAACAGAATATGGTGAGCAGAGCAGGTTTTGTAGACAACAGATGTACTTTGCAACAAGTGATACAGGTAGGTTGGAACAGAACAATGACTCAGTGAATATTATGACAGGTGTGCAAGGACAACCAGTTGACAGAGGACTAAAAAGTGCAGTGGTGTGCTCTGGCTAATAGCTGGTTAATTTGCCAGTTAACGAATAAACTGGAGCACAGACTTTTTAGACAGTCTGTTAGTACAATTAAGCACACAGTAAGCCATGCTATTTATATGATATTTGCATGAAGAATTACCCATAAGGAAAAAACAGCACAAGACTTTGATATATTTTAAAGAGTTGTATATAAGGAAAGAGTTATATAGAAATTCACCCTAGTACAGTTGTCATAAAGGGGGAAATAAGCTATAGAGACCAAAACCATTTTTGTATTTTTAGTATGCTTATTTTTGCTGTTAAGTTGAAGTTGTTGATATAGGGGTCGATGGGGATTCACGCACTTTTGAAGTCAGCCTCATGTGGCCATTTGGGGAACTATAGTTTTTGGCACCTCCATACTGCCTTCATCAGTTCAATTCAATTCAATTCAAATAACTTTATGTATCCCTGAGGGGCAAACGAGAAACTAAATTAGTCAGTGCCTATTAAACTGCATAACTCCATCAGGGTCTAACATACGCTAACATCGTTGTAATAAAGCTAAAACAACGTGCATTTTCACACCCCGCTTCATTCTGTATTGCGGTGTGAAAATATCCCTGCGCATTCTTCACGACACTTACGACTCAGTGGAAGCTTCGCTGCGCTCGTACTCCGGTCATTACGGCGGAGCGTCGGTTTGTTCAGAGCGGATCACGTGACCTCAGCACAGAGACACCGGGCCGGTCTGTCTCCATCCCCGCAGAGCAGAGCGGATGAAACACCGGTCACCTTCGGAGCAGCATCACGGGAAAAGGCCCCGTGTCCCCGCCGCGGTCGCCTCCACCTCACCGCCAGACGGAATGGAGGACAAAAGCCCGTCAAATCCGCGGGAACTGACCCAGAACCCGCTGAAGAAGATCTGGATGCCATGTAAAAATGGCCTTCCTGAAAAACACATTTCTCAAAGGAAGGGTGCGTACGACGGCGTGGCTGCAGCCGCTAGCATCTCTGAGGAGGCTAATGATGGTTTCTTTAACGGATATTTCTCATCTGTGTAGCTGGAGGCTTTTGTCAGACGCCCCTGTGCTGTCTGAAATAATGAATGCTAATCCGTCCCCCTGCATGTAAACCTTAATCTATTGTGCTGTTTTGCTAGTTAACGTTACTATGGTGAAAAGGACCGCGGTTCACAGGGTTCACATGTCTTGCTGCAGCCATCTGCTTCACCCAGTTACGTAAGGACCCGCTGGATGTTCAGGCGCATGAAGGCTGCTGGCATGGAGGAGAAAGGACTGGTACTGGTGCATCTCTCTGTTTGCTGTGTGCCGAGCCAAGCACCAGCTGTTGGTAAACAGGGATTGTGTCCCTGCAGTCATGTGAGTGATTTGCTCTGTGGATGTGCTGTAGCAGTTCTCACATGGGCTAGTCTCTCTGTGTGGTTAATGTCTCCTCGCCGTGGCCTGACTGAGAGAGGATTTCTGAATCAATGGACTTAAAAATGCCAGTGAAATCACGAGCTTGTGGTGGGTGAATTGGTCTGTTTTTTCGGGGAGTGAAACAGTTGGTTGGCTGCAGCAGTAACACAGAGCAAACATGAAGCAACCTTCACATGTCAGGGAGGCAGTTGTGAAAGATGGCGTGTAAACAATCTTTCCATAAAATGCATGCACCCTAACCAGGAGACACTGTTGGTGCATTTGTCATTTTCCCCCATGCTGTTGCTGACAGGAAGTTTCAGGACATGGGCGTTATCTTAGAAGAAGATCCGTATGGTGAAGTAGCTCAAAACATCATGCTCTCTGGCCCAGTCATCTGTGCACACAGTGCAGCTGTGTGTGGAAAGTTAGCTCTCTCCAGATGTGTTGGAAAAGTTAAAGTGCAGTGTTTCACAACATCTCAGACACGTCTGCCCCTCGCTGACAACATCATCAGAGTGGTGTGATGTGTCTTCCTTTCATGGTGGATAACACGGATTGTCGTTAAGGATAATATAGTATTAATATTAAATATTTTTCATTTTATTATAAAATATGCAGACAGTATAGAGATGGTGTCTTTGTAAGTAATTGAGGCATATTTGTAGCTATAAAAACTGTTGAGCAAAACCAATATGCTTTTTCAGAGGTGTTCCACATTTTACCCTGAAATCAGCCGTACACGTGTTCTTTATTCATAATGTGTGATCAGCACATGACTGATGCCATCTTTCCCCTCTCCCTCTTTCATTGCAGTATGCATGACCAACTGTCCTACCCTGATTGTGACAGTGGGCCTTCCTGCCAGGGGAAAGACCTACATCTCCAAAAAGCTGACCCGCTATCTGAACTGGATCGGAGTGCCCACCAGAGGTACAGCTTCTCAGGATTGTCAGCTCCAGTGATCAGTTCTAATAAACTTAAATGAAACACAGTTGTAGAAATATCAGTTCTAGAGGATAAAGGGAATTACTTACCATCAGACGAAGATTATCTCATGTGTCGTTGCCTTTGTTTTTCCCACAGAGTTCAATGTTGGGCAGTACAGGAGGGAATGTGTCAAGATCTACAAGTCCTTTGAGTTCTTCCGTCCAGACAACGAGGAGGGCTTAAAGATCAGACGGTAAGAGTGATACCTGGTATCTGACTGCCATGACGATTAAATGAACCACCAAACATGCGACATTTATGCTTGTATGATCTTTACAGACAATGTGCTTCAGCAGCACTGAACGATGTGCGACAGTATCTCACAGAAGAAGGAGGCCAAGTTGCAGTGGGTGAAATGTTAAATTCTGTATTGGTTTAGCTGTTACAGGCTGGTTAAATATTGTGTATGATGCTAAAAAGCTGTCTTTTTTAAACAGGTTTTTGATGCAACAAACACCACCAGAGAAAGGAGGGAAACCATCATTCAGTTTGCGGAACAGAATGGCTTTAAGGTAACTTGTTGGGTAGTATTCTGGGAGGTGACGCTGCTTTAGGTGACATTCACTACCAAGCTTGATTTCTTCTTTCTTCTTTTCTTCTCTCAGGTGTTCTTTGTTGAGTCTGTGTGTGAAGACCCAGATGTCATACAGGAGAACATAGTGGTGAGTCTTGTGAGCTTATGTGTTTATTTTATCCTACGATAAAAAAGAAGGAGGACTCACCCCTCTGCTTTTTCTGTGTTTAGCAAGTGAAACTGGGCAGCCCAGATTACACTAACTGCAACACAGAAGAAGCAGTGGAAGATTTCATGAAGAGGATCAAGTGCTATGAAAACTCTTATGAGACACTGGATGAAATCCTGGACAGGTGAGATGAAATCTGCTGCGGCGAGTGTTAGTAAAAAAAAATCCAGCTGTGCAATAATGTGGAAATAACTATCTCAGGAAATTAGCAGTTTCAAGTACACTCTAGTCTTTTCATCAGAATGATGGGGCACTAATTCAGACTTCTCTGTAAGCTGGAAAACTGAATTGGCAAACTGTGTTTTCACTTAATGTTCTGTATTTTATACCCTTATTCCTAATAATAGGGGGCAGAGTCCTCAAATCTATACACTGGTTTTGGCTCTGTCACATCATACAATGTTGAACAGAAGGCTTAAGGTGTCTGTTGTCTCTCCCTCAGGGATCTGTCCTACATCAAAATCATGGATGTGGGTCAGCGGTACTTGGTCAACAGGGTGTTGGACCACATCCAGAGCCGGATCGTCTACTACCTCATGAACATTCACATCACGCCGCGCTCCATCTACCTGTGCCGCCACGGTGAGAGTGAGCTTAATGTCAAGGGTCGAATCGGAGGAGACTCAGGCCTTACACCCAGGGGCAAAGAGGTAAAGCAAGCAAGAGATATGTATCAAGAGCATTTTTTTCTATCTAACTAGATGGGTTGGTAAATAAATATAACTTAATTGTAAATAACTTTTTTCCCCCTCATCCATGCAGTTTGCGAAGAAACTGAGCCAGTTCATCCAGTCCCAGGGCATCAGTGACCTGAAAGTATGGACCAGTCAGATGAAGAGAACCATCCAGACAGCTGAGGCTCTCAGTGTGCCGTACGAACAGTGGAAGGTCCTGAACGAGATTGATGCTGTGAGTGTTACATTCCTGACTACTAAGCTATTACATTCTTGACTGTCAGCTGTATGCTGACATGTGCACAATGTGAATGGAGTTTAATCTGCGTGTGATGTCATTTAAGGGCGTGTGCGAGGAGATGATGTACGAGGAGATCCAGGACAACTATCCTCTGGAGTTCGCTCTGAGAGATCAGGACAAATACCGCTATCGGTACCCGAAAGGAGAGGTCGGCATCTGAAATTTAACCTTGATATGTTTTGTCTAATGACACGATGCCGTTATATAACTTTTAAAGTGTGTTTTGGATGTTAACCTTGAGGTAGCATGCTTGTAGACAGTTTGTCTCTGTTTGAATTTTGGAATTTACCAACGCTGAGTCGGTCCTCCTTTGTGAATATAAGACCTCACACGTAACCACAAGCACAATTAAACGGCATCCAGATGGCCACTGGCCACTTACTCTCCGATAATGAGCCTCAGCTTGGACGAGCAGCCTCTTAGACAGATTTGGCTAAAGACCAGATGACAGTAAACAAAGACTTCATTAGTCTGTGGGTGTGTGTGTGCCAAAAATGTGGGGTCAGGTTGTTTACTGTGGGTCTGAATGCCCGCTGGCCTGTTCTCGCCTTAAGTCCATCTCATTACCTCTCCATTAATCTAACACAGGAAGATGGATACAGACATTAGTTGGCTGCCCAGGTGGACAGTGCTGATGTGGGGCTTTGAGGAATCTTGTTAGAGCTAGACAGCTTGTCTGGATATCTCCACCACTAAAATGTCAATCTGTTTACCTCAGATTGATTATTTAGCAGAATGTGTGAAGAGAATGGATTATGTGGGAGTTAGAATTCACAGATTCACACTTCTTACTCACTTTTATTTGTGTCTAGTAGTGTAGTATTCTGCTTTTTGCCCGTCTGATGTGTCTCTTTTGGTGTGTCTTCTGGCTCAGTCCTATGAGGACCTGGTGCAGCGGTTGGAGCCGGTCATCATGGAGCTGGAGCGGCAGGAGAACGTGCTGGTCATCTGCCACCAGGCTGTCATGCGCTGCCTGTTGGCCTATTTCCTGGACAAGACAGCAGGTCAGTCCTTTAACTTTACCTCAAGAGCCTCCGGGGCCTGAGGCAGGGGTCCTTAAATAAGACACATTAGTACACATACAGAAACAGACATAAGCACAAATTCTGTTTAGTTGGCTTCTTCAGACGTTTTTGAACAGTATTGTAGGAAGTCACTAAATTCACCATGTGGAAGTAGTTAATTTTAGTGGATGGAAAAGTGGCTTCACTAACTGAGTTAAAATAACATTTCAGTCAAGATTGCACATCACATATAACATTATTTTTAAGGTAATTTTATTCATGTAATTACATTTTTACTGTAATAATTATTTCTGGCTCGTTTTGAATAAAGCACAGGATTAAAATTTTTGAACACTAAGCTCAGTATTTAGCATGTGACACACTTTCATAGTGCCCTGATTGAGAAGTGTTTTTCTCCTGGCTGACTGACCTGATTTCCAGTTGTAGACCAGGTTACTGTAGCAAAAATGTCAGACTAAAAATAATTTGATTTCTCTCAGATGTTTCTAAATACTACAGCTTATTTAGTGTGTCTCAAGTTGAGGGATGGGTATCATTAGTATTTTATTGATAGTATGACTAGTAATATTGCTGTTTTATAGATACTCTTATTGCTTATTTTTATTACTAAAATAAAACGCATATAACTAGTCACAATTTAAAAAAAAATCTATTTCAGAAGAGGATTAAAATTTATTTATATTTCAAATATTACAAAATATTGTTTCTAGAGCAGCAGTGTTTACAGTAAACAGCCAACCAATTAATAATGGAAATAATGGACTTCCTTTCTTCAGGTAGCTTCATGAATTGCGTCTTCTCTGTTTGTCTCTCCACAGAAGAGCTGCCGTACCTGAAGTGCCCACTGCACACTGTGCTGAAGCTAACGCCGATGGCCTATGGTAGGACGGGTCTCCTGTTATTGTATAATGCACATAATAAATCTGTTACTAATAAATAATAATAAAAAAGACATTCTTCTGCCACCTGACCTAATGCACCCAAAATTCTGTCTGCATGTTCAGGTTGTAAGGTGGAGTCCATCAGCTTAAATGTGGATGCAGTCAATACACACAGAGAAAGACCAGAGGTGGGTATGACAACATAGACACACACAAACACACACACACACACACACACACACAGTACAACACACAGTACAGTGCTGAACATGACAATATCGCATTTCACTGAAGCCTGGTTCATTCTCGTGGCCATGTGTTTATAAGTAGGTTTATGAAATATTTATGAGCTGAGAGCAGATTTTTGTGTTGGATTATTTGTTTTCAGAATACATGAGAATCAAAGACTAATGTTCCCATTTCTTTACACCATCACACCCTTTAGATAAATATGCGAGTGAGTGGATGATGGCACAATTTCTCACAGGGTTTGATGCTGAAAAGCACTGATAAAAGTAGTCACACAGTTATAGCTGAACAGTCAATGATAGGTTTCAGTGAGATATATCCATTAGAATGCAAGTACTCTCTGGCAGTATTTGTATAATGACAGTGAATATATGTACTGCATAAGAGTGATGTGATATGAAGTAATGCTTAGAACCCTTCCCTTGCAGGTGACCTTACAGGTTGTGGATTTTTAGATGATTGTTTATTACCCATAAAGCCCCTCTTTGGGACGTGTTTTTATGTTTTTGTAGCTGAGGGATCTCCTGACTTGAAAAGCATGCATGTAGTGGTGAAAAACATATCTCCTAAACAGAATCTGTCTGTCCAAGTCTTTGCCGTGTGTGTGTGTGCGTGTGCGCGTGTGCGCGTGCACAGTGGATTTCACATGTCCCATGTGTTTTGATCCCTCCCCCTCTTTGTGTGTGTTTTTTGTTTTGTTTTTATCAAACAGAACGTAGAAGTGTCGCGGATGTCAGAGGAGGCTTTGCTAACAGTGCCAGCTCACCAATGAGGCAGTGCCACTCACCCCACCCCCAACCCCATCCTCCTTTTCCGTTTACACACACACACTACTCTTCAGATGCACAATGTACCTGTCAATCTCAGTCTTTCTTCTCCACCTTCCTTCTATTCAATCAGTCTTCATCGTTCTTATCTTCTGTTTTTCCTCCACTTTTATTTAAACGTGATGACGGTGGTAATTAACTGGAATCCAGTTTCTGATTTTGATTATTAACCCAATGACACGGACCTTGTGTCGTGCATGTTCTCCCATTTTTGGAGAATGACTGACTGAAAAGCTTGATGGAGTTTTTTTTTTTTCCATTTGAACTGATGCTGTAATCCCAACTGTGAAGCAGTCAAACTCCAGCACCTTTATTGATGAAGCTGTGATTGTGTGTATTTTATTTTCCCCTTGATTTTGTCTGCTGAACCTATTTAACAATTTTAAGTGCACCAGTGTCTCATCTCTTTATATTTCTGTGGTATCGAGTCACAACACTCTAACCTTAGTTTTGCAGGATTGCACAACACAAGGCTGTGCTTTTTTATATTTTGCACATAAAAATCAACATGTTTTTCTCCTCATTGACTGTCCTCAGTACAGATACAGTTTTTTACTGGTTTTAGGACGTCTAACACTGTCTAATGAAGATCCTGGAAGACATACTTTGTTTTACTGTGTTTTGTTCAACAATGTAAAGCTTCTTCTAGTATATTCATATCTCTGATCAGAAGTAAGAATATATTTCTGTTTGTTTCTAAATAAACTCCACTCAACCATTTCATGTTTACTCACCACACTCTTCTTGTGCTTCATTATAGAAAGTTTGATGAAAGCTGTTACTTAGCGGCTCTATGCTTCACTTTGAGGTCACTCTTAAGACAAAGCTTGATATTTCTTACTCATGCTACTTGCAGATCAAGAGTCCAACTACTTCCTTCCTATTCTCACTATCTGCACATCAGATGTTCAGTGCAATGCCCTTCCTGCTTTCTCTGCTGTGCAAACTGAAGACTGAGATTTCCCCATTCATTCATATGCAAAGGCTCCACTGGGGCGCATAAGAAAGTGCTGCCATTCATCAGCCTGAACAAAACACTCACTGTGTCACACACATTTCCTTCTGTCTACATTTAGAGTCATAGCAAAATGTACGCTTGTTATTCGCAGCCACTAATGCTGGCACTTTGTTGAGCGGCTTAGTCGCAAAGACCTGCTTCCATATACATGATGGTGTGATCAAAATAAACACGTCATGAAAAAAAAAAAGCTTAAATCAAAAGGTAAACAACAAATGCTGCTCCAGTGACTCAAAGAGGTCAGATCATCTGAGGTTGCGTCGTTAAAGAAAATCTAAACTCCTCTACTATAGCAACCTGTCTTAAAAACCATGACATATGCCAAACTACAGTACATCAGAGTATTTTCACACACACTCGCTATGGTATGGTATATAACTATCCGTAGGTGTGTGGTAACTAAAGCACAACTGTGAAGATTTGTTGTTCTTTTGACTCTGTAAAAGTGTTTAAACTTATGCAGTTTATTTTATTCAGAAGACATCTGACACTGATGTGTTCCTCTTTGCAGAATGTGAACATCCACCGTACACCTGAAGACGCCCTGCAGACCGTCCCTCCTCACCTCTGACCGCCTGCTGTAACCCAGTGGGGCTGCAGTCTTTCTCCCGTTCCCTTTTGACAGACTCACTGTTCCAGTCTGCACAACCTGCTCACAGTGGTGATGTGCCTCCTCCTCCTCTTTCAACACCTCCACCACACACACACACACACACACACACACACACTCACACCTCTCTTATGTTTTGTCTTGAAGGAAATCAACCTGAAGACATTATGTGTTGGGCCTCAGTGTTCATGTTTGAAGGCAGTATGCACGGTTAATGTGTACTGTATATTTTCAAAGGCAGAATGAGTAGGATTTGCCCCACAGCACTGTGGGTAAAGTGTTATGAAGACTGAGCTGTTCTGGCAAGATCCAGCAGAAAAGGCTTTCTGGGTGAGGAACTTATACAACAAGAGCAAATATGGAAGCATAGATACTTTATCTTTTACACCCTCAGTATGAGGGAAAATAGTACAGACTCGCTGCATCTTATTTATGAAGTGCATCCAGCTTACCTCTCAGAGCTGACCGATATGCCAGAAATGCCAAAATGTCACAATGGAGAACATGTAGTATTGATTTCTATGAAGTATTAATCAATGTGGAAGTCTTGGTATCAGTAGTGCTATGTTTCTGTCTCTCCTTCCCGATGGCTTCACACATTAGATGATCTTTAAAAGTAGCATGTTTGTTAAAGTCTTTGTTAGATCCAATCACATACTTCCATGTGCAATATCTTTTTATGGCTATGACACTGGCTGAACGTCTTTTCTACAAGGCAAACAGAAAACTGCACCTGCCTTTACAGAGTACTCCAACCACTCTTCTTCATGAGACAGTTACTATCAAACAAGCAGTTTTTCTTCCTGTTCCGTTTGACCTGATTTGGCTTTTTACAACCGAGATCCTCAGGTGCAGGAGTTGGTGGCATCAAATTTGATTTTGCAATTATATGTATTTTTAACTTTATAATAAATTGTTTTGCCTCCAGCTTCACCCTCACAATGGTGCTGCTATTGTCTTGGAGCCCCACACCCACTGCCCAACTGCCAACATTTGTTGGCACCCAGAAACATCCCAGACACAGCAAAATAAGAAAATCCAAGTAGAGGTCAGGGTCTCTGCAAATACAGACACCACCACCACACTCTATGCATCGTTTTTTAAGACACTCCAGCTCATTCTGCCTTTAAGTATTCATATGGTTTCATCAAATGATCATATGAATTTTTGCTCTGTGTTTGACTTGTTATTGTATTGTGCAATCATTGTTTTATGTGAAGGTGTCTTCAGTGATAATGTGCAATTTGAAGGTTCAAAACCTACTTTGAAAATGGTACTAAAAAGCATACTATTTTGACTATGTGGTGATTCAATGAATGAATGGCCTGGGTGTCATTATTGTTAGGTTTTCTATGGTGAAAACAGTCACTTGACTTTCTACTAATGGCTTTCTTCAGCTGATGATTCTGCACACAGACCTACAATGAAATTACAATTTATGAAGAACACATCTGTGCACACAAGGTGCTGGAAATGTGAAAATGAAGTATTGACTTCAAAGTGTATGTCCCAACTCCACTATAATAAAGATGTGTTATTTTTATAAATCATTACTCTCACAGTGTGGGTGTCATTAATTATTAGGGCTGCATTGATGATATTATTTTTCCATTAATTTGCCAGCACTTTCTTACCCAATCCATTGATTTGTAAGCCTATGAAATGTCATAAAAAACTGACAAAAATTATTTGCATATCCTAAGTTGACATATTCAACAATCTCTCACCAACTGGCTCCAACCTAAATGTATTTACTCAATAAACTAGCATATATTTATATTTGAGAAGCTAGAACCATTTTCAGTAATAAACTAGTATTCAAATACCATATATATTAAATTTCTCTTCAGCTCTGTTGTGGTGTTTGCCCGGTGGCCTCGTCAAATCAGAAAATGTCAGCTGACAAAAGTTGGATCGATTTTATCTATCTTGCCATTTCCATCTGATCTCACAAACTGGCTTAAATAAAACCCTTCTTTAATCATTATTACTTCAGTTGCAGATCCTTTAATCTCATTATGAAAATGCCACTTTCTTCTCTGTGGACTTTATCTCAAAATAAACAATTTGGATTCAGTCTTCACTGTGAACAAACATTGTATAAATCTATCATCTATAAAAGTGGTCCACACACTGTCTGCAGCAGGGAGGTAATACTTCCTCTCTCACACAGCTGAAACAACACAGTAACTGCATAATGTGGCCAAATCGCTGACTAAAAAACAACTTCCTCATAAGCACAACAAATCCATTTATAGGCACAGCAGCAGCAGCTGATTCTCACCATAAAAGATACACAGTGATGGACAGCATTTAAGTAGGAACACCAAAGGTATAAACAACAGACTTTTATTAACTTTTTTTTTCTTTTTACAGACAGCTCCATGTCCATCCGTGATTAAATGCCACACAGACTACTTTCCTCAAACGTGGTTTTCCTGAACAGAGAAATTTTGGAGACAAATTTGAAACAACAGTGACAGAACATATGGACTCACATACACAAAATACAAAAACCTGGCCGTTTGATTTGCAACAACACGCTCTCAGTGCCCCTGTGTTCATGGATATCAACTTGATTAATACTTTAAGGACCCGCCTTTGTTAGGGGATTTGTTCTAAGTGGCTGAAAATGAAACTGGTAAATATTTCATTATATACAGTCATCGATATTCATGAGTACAGGGAAATACTTGAGACGGGCGCAAAGGGTGTCATCGCCAGATTGGTCACGTTCCTCATCCCCTCGCTGATTGGCTGTTTACTCTTTTAGTTCTCCACTCTTGTGCTGATTGGCCGTTGCAGCATTTTCCCAGCATGTGTGGGACCGTGGACAACACTGTCATCAGAACTGTGGACAGGAGAAGGCAAATTGTTTCCCATGTAGGAATTTCTGTCTTTTACAAGAAAGACTATTTTCACACAATTACAGCTACGAGTCTGAGTCTTGCATAGAGAGAACAAACTAGTTTCTTACATTCTTGAGGAATTCCTCTGCGACAATACGGGCCCTGGCATTAACGGACAGCTTCATCTCGCTGATCTCCTTGTCAATTTCCTCCATGAAGTGGATGACAAAGTCCACCAGCTTGTGTTTGTACATCTGCTCCGTGTGGAAGTTGGTAATCAAGAAGCTAATATCATATCCCTGAAATCACAGTGCGAGAGGACACAGGAAAAAAATAAATCAGATACTAGTGAACAAATTAGACAAAGATATCACTTGTTTAAACATAATTAGGGGATTACCCATTGTAATTGTGAGCATGAAGAGCCAATGATGTTTGCCATATGAAAAGTTCACACTGTTCCTCATTTTAATTCTCATCATACTGTCACTGTATATTGATTCCTCTTTTGTCATACACTCTTTAAAAAATTATTTTATTTACAACCAGATTGCCCTTCCACCACTCTCTCGTACCTCTACTGGTTTCCTCCTCAGAATGAAGAAGTTCTCCGCTCTCATCATCATGAAGCGCATGAACTTGTGGCAAAGAATCTTCTCAATCTCATCAGCCTGTAATGAATCATTTTATAAAATGTGCATATTAGACTTAAAAAAAAATAGGAAATGTAAATAGCTCATTACCAAAGCCAGTCAAAGTCCTGCTGCTTTTACTCACCTGTTTGACGGCGATGCTGACTCTGACAGAGTTGATGGATCCCTCAATGAGAACCTTCTCCTTGTCATTACGGCTGATCACCACGGGCTGAAGTAGCAGCTCCTTACTGCT
This sequence comes from Centropyge bicolor, assembly GCA_037975185.1. Lineage (NCBI taxonomy): Eukaryota > Metazoa > Chordata > Actinopteri > Pomacanthidae > Centropyge > Centropyge bicolor. The sequence goes on along the minus strand of JBBMOC010000051.1, from coordinate 2,878,510 downwards.
CCTGTACCCACAGCACAATCAATCCATTACAAAAGAAAACAGGCCTGCTCAGTTTTTAAGCTACTGTGTTGCAAATTTCCCCATTGTAAGATGAATAAAGGTATATAAGATAATAGAGATAAGATAATTCTTTATTAATCCCCAGAGGGGAAATTATCTTATCTGCACACTGTATTGGGAAGACATCTGCAAACATGCTATAGCAAGTCCCTGCAGGCCAATTTTACAGCCTTGCACTTGCTTGTGTCATTTTTTCCCCACCTACATTTTCTTATGCAAGTTTGCACAAGTCCTCACTTGCGCTGCAGCTGTAGATGATCCATTAACAGCTTCAGGGCAGGAGAAACAGGGGGATGCAAAGAAGGGAGACAACAACTGAGACTGCTCACGCCATCCACACGCCTTCAAACATACCTGACCTCCACCTCTGGCTTGTTGTGCCGCTCCACCACCTGAGAGGAGAAGTTCTCCAGACAGAGGGCTGCCTGCAGGGTTGCCCTCACAGCATTTAAGTAGGGACGCAGAGTTGCTGTCTAGAGGAGAAATGGGAGAAGATCAATGTTTGGGTGGGTCCCACAGGAGAGAAGATCTTTGATGGATGATGCATTTGTTACTTAGATCAGGCTACATGTGCAAACTCCCAGTCTATAATGAGAGTGACTCAACCAGCAGGGTCAGCTCATGAGGTCATGTGTGATCAGGAATCAAAATGATCTGTATGCAGGGTTGCAATGGCTGCAGCTCAGTTACAACCCACTAATTTATATTTCAAAGACAGAAGCATAAACATTCAACATGGTGATCAGTATCCACCTGATGCAAGTCATCACTATACAAATGTTAAGGTCTCTCATAAAACATGAAGGATTTTGATAGTATTAAAAATGATGCTTTCTGGTGAGATTACAGATCATTCTACATCAGTCTGCCTCTGTCAAAGATGTAAACAGCTTTGGTTGAGCTATCAGGAAACAGAGAGAGGCCGAGAGGAAAGCTAAGCTCAGTCACTTTAGTCTCTGCAGACTATCAAGGATGCCCGTCCTCTCATTTCACCGCAGCCAACCACAAACACCGTCTACGAGGTACAAGCAGCTAGCTAGCTAACCTCGCCCCGACTGTAGTCACAGTTAGCGGAGGTAAATGGCTAAATTATAAAATATATAGACAGATTTAGTGCAAGAGACTCACCATTTTTGTGCTGTAAAAGGCGGAAGTTCCTCAGCCACGCCTGGGACTCCTCTTCCGTAAATCCTACATAGTCGAGGACAAATAGGGTGCGCTGGTTTTTCACTTTGCTCTTCGTTTGAAGAAGGGCACAACATAAATGCCGTCGTTTGCGCTTACGACTCCGCCCGGGTAGAGTACGTTTAAGAGAAATCGAGCACACCTTACGACGCGTCCATTCCGCTCTGTGAGCAGGAGACATTCTCCTCAGTCATCGTTGGTCTAGGGAATAATTTTGATCTTTTGTCACACAATTTAGGATAGAATATATTAAATAACAACATATCAAATTATATACGACCCAGTAAAATTGCTCATTTGCAGGTTTAGCGCTGATCATTTTTTGTGAACTCTGCCAGAATATGGTTTGCTCCGATGGTGCCATTCTAACATTAGGTTTGACATATTCATTGCTCCTATAATCTGTTTTGTTAAATAGTAAGTTTTGAAAACGTACCTGCAGTTTTATTAATATTGTGTAATGGTATTATTGTTTTCAAGTTATTGTTTTGTCTAAAATAAGCCGTTATTCCATTTGATTGTATTTGTCGCACCCCCCTTCTTTTCACAGTGGTTTCTTCCATCATGGACGCCATTCACTGACGGTAAATATCGTCGCTCTTAAACATTCAAAGATATTTAACTGTACTCTTTGCTTGCACGTTTCAACTCTTGGAATCTTAAAGGGCCTTTAGGTAAAATTCTTGTGTGCCAAACCGTAAAACCGTAGTGATGGTTTTTAAATTTTAAGAGTGATTTCGGCCGTTTGGGCCCAGAGAGCCGCGTCCCGTGAAGCAAACCTGTGTGTGTGCGATGGCTTGAGTGTGTGTAATGCATGTATGATATGTATGTGGATGTATGACAAAGAGGCACAGATAAACAGAAGAAGTACAAGAATAAGAACAACAACTCTCAGACTCTAATCTAATGTTATTATCCATTTTCATGTGTCAGGCCTGTGCATCACAGCATCATGAGTGAGTTAAAGGACTGCCCCCCACTGAAATACTACGACTTCAAGCCCGTCGAGCATGTGAAGGTGTGTCCCCGCTACACCGCCGTGCTCGGCCGATCAGAGGACGATGGCATCGGCATCGAGGAGTTGGACACCCTGCAGCTGGAGCTGGAGACTCTCCTGTCCTCGGCCAGCCGCCGCCTCCGAGCCCTGGAGGAGCAGAGACAGGTGAGAGAGCTGGGAGGCTGTCACTGTTTACATCTCTTTCCTGTGTTGGTTGCTTTTTCTGACTCCTCTTCTGTGCTACAGATCCTCACAGACTGGCAGGACAAGAAGGGAGATAAGCGCTTTCTAAAGCTGGGAAAAGACCCAGATCCTGCTGCCTCTTCTCGCCACAAGCCAAAGAAGCAGAAGTTGGATGGCAAAGGCGGCCACGGGCCAGGTCCAGGTCCTGGCAGACCCAAATCCAAAAACCTGCAGCCTAAAGTCCAAGAGTATGAATTTACAGACGATCCACAAGACATTCCCCGCACACCTAAAAATGATGCACCTAACAGGTCAATAACAACATCTCTGTTATACTTTATATGCTTTCATCTGTGCTCCTCAAAGTCAATAACAGACTTATTAGTAAAGCTAGTTTTACATAATGTGCTGTAGTAAGAACTGAGGTAATATTCATTTGTTTTGTTCTGACAAGTGTCTTTGTTTTTGAAATGTTTTTCTTATTTTAGATTTTGGGCATCAGTCGAGCCATATTGTGCTGATATCACAAATGAAGAGATCCGGTTACTAGAGGAGCTTCTGAAACCTCCTGAGGATGAAGCAGAGTATTTCAAAGTATGACATAAAAAGCCACGTACCTGTTGTTATGTTATGCTATACCTAAACTGACTCGTAGCATGGCCAAAAATCTATGTAATTTTTATTGTGTGAAATGTGTCCTTTTAATGTTTTGATACTGCCTTTTTAACTGTAGACTCCAGCACTGGGGAAACACTACTCTCAGCGGTGGGCTCAGGAGGATATGCTGGAGGAGCAGAGGGAAGGAGCACGAGCCAACGACAAGAAGAAGAACATTATGGGGGGGCCACTTTCTGAGCTGGATGCAAAAGGTGAAAGAGGACTGCAGCCTGTGCCTTAAATGATGCACATGGGTTAGTTTTCCATGTGGTATTGCCATGCCAGTTACTGCACAAGCATGTATCCATCTTAATACTCATCTTCATGTTCAACGACTATAGATGTGGACTCTCTGTTGAAAAAATCAGAGTCCCAGCATGAATCTCCAGAAGATGGATGTCCCTTTGGTCCTCTCACACAGCGTCTGCTCCAGGCCCTTGTAGAGGTTAGTATGTTGCAGACTTAAATAGATAAAATGTATAGTGGCTTCTGAAAAATGAGTGATTGAGACATGGCATGTGAAATATTTAAATTTTTTTGTTAGTGAAATATTCATGTGTAAATATTATAAAAACGCTGACCATAATTGGTGAGATCGTGTTCTGTGTTCTTCCAGGAGAACATTATATCCCCCATGGAGGATTCTCCTATACCGGACATTTCAGGGAAGGATGCTAATGATGGTGCTGGGACTTCTCCTCGAAGCCAAGGAAAAACTTTTAGGTATTTGTGCAACACCTAATGAATGTCAGAGATATCAGAGGCACCAAAGTCAGTTGTCCACATCAGATAACTCAGCATGCCTGCAGCCATTTCACCAGTATAATATCACATTCATACACAGCACAGGCTACAGTGCTGTACATTGGTTGTGAATTTGGTTTGTTCATGTCTCTTCATGTGTCCTCAGCAGTGCTCAACTAAAGTTCATTGTCGGTATCAGGTTTCCATCCTCAGTCTTTGCCATTCTATCTCATATTTCATGTCTTTCTTTTCCCCCTCCAGTGTTCCTCACACACGTTCTCTAGAGGCTAGGATCAAAGAGGAGCTGGTGGCTCAGGGGCTGCTGGACTCCGAGGAGCGACCTGGACCAGGAGGAGACTCTGAGGACGAGGTCCTGGCAGAGCTGCAGAAGAGACAAGCAGAGCTCAAAGCCTTGACTGCTCACAACAGAGCTCGTAAGCAGGAGCTGCTACGGTGAGGACATGGGCCTACTATAGATACATATATACACTATAGAAACCGAACATCAAATGGAGTCTGATCTGTGATTAACTGATTACATTAACTTGTTTTTGTCGTTGCCTCACAGGTTGGCGAAAGAAGAGATGCGCAAGCAGGAGCTGAGGCAGAGAGTGAGGGTGTCTGATAATGAGGTCATGGAAGGATTTCGACGAATCATGGCAGCCAGGCAGAAGAAACGCACTCCAACCAAGAAGGAGAAGGACCAGGCCTGGAAAGCACTGAAGGAGAGGGAAAGCATCCTCAAGCTACTAGATGGATAGAGGAAGACAGTTTTAGTGTTTGGTTTTTATCCAGAAAACACGTTTGGAAGAAAAAAAGATTGTCACAGATTAGAACAGATGTGACAACTTTTACATGGTCAGTGATCGGCTGCATCAATGATACAGTTTACTCCAGAAATGGATGATTTCAGTAGGGTCATTTCTGGATTAGTTTTTACATCATGTACAGCAGAAAGCTCATTTGATCAGTAACATTTAGTATGTGTCAGAGACTCCTTCTGTTTTTGTTAAGTTTTTCTTTGTCACTTGAATTTTTATGTTGCTTTTTATTTTGTTTAACATCGTAATGTTATGAAAACACCATGAATGTGTGAATAAATCAGTAAAGGCAATTCAGAGGAAATGCATCATTAAAGCATGTACTGCAGTCTTTCCTTCAGTGCACATGATGAGCCCAGCAGCCTGTCTGTTTAGCAGCATCAGAAAGTGAAGATCTGAATACACACAGCTGCTACTGACTCAAATATTCAACATCTTTGGGTCGATTAGTATGTTTTATGTTGCTGTGTTTATTGTTGAACATTTTCCATTACTACCACAGCACATATATGGACAGTAAGATTTTAATGGCTTTTAAAACCAACAGCTCTAAATCTTTTATTAGTGAGGTTGTGCCAGGGTAGACTGTAACTTTGTTCATCATAAAGACTGGTGTTGCATTAAATGTCAGTAATGTCAGTTTCAGGTTTTTTTTCCCACACCATAAACAACAAATTGACCTTGATGTGTTACTCTGCTACACTAATTGGTCATGTGACTGATTGTCATGTGATTGATTTTTAAGCACATTCATGCTAAAAAAAAAAAAAAACTAACCACAAAAAATATTTTGCATAAATCTTTTAATGACTCTTATATCTGTGCATTTTTAAAACATTGTGCAGTGAATGTTGGTCCATAACCAAGGACTCAAACCCCATAAAATATTTATAGTTGCTTGGAGACTGTTTTTCTCAAATGGTGGATATGGGATAAACTGAGCCAAATGCCTGAGGAGAGTTGATCCAGAGGTTCAGCTTGCTCCATTGTTTATCCATTGGCATTGGAAAAATGTGTATTAATATTAAAGTAATGTTATTATAACATGAGGGAACATCTAAAGGGGCAAACCAATTTGCAGTATTTGTCATCTGTGGACTTTTTTGTTGATTGTATAACATATGTATTTTACACCTATTTTCCAGCAATTGTGTAAATTGCCATTCCTTTATGGACGTTTTTCCCTATAAAGACACACAACTTATGTGCACATGTGCAGAAAGGCATGAACAAGAACACCTCTGTCTACTGTTGTGTTTCAAAATTTAGGGAAGCTGTATTTTCTTTTATTATTATTCAGCCACATTGTTTTCACTTTATTTGGAAGTCAATATCCTGAAATATGGATTCAAGAATTATTTTTATTTCTTACTCATTTTCCCTTTCTGACAAAACATTTCAAGTGTCTCATCTTCCCACCCTCTCCCTCTCCTTTTACTGATTCACCACTAGATGGCAATCATTGCCTTTACATTGACTGGGCTCACACAATTTACATAGCAAAGGACCTGTGGTTGAAGTTTGTCCAGCACAATGTGTGTCAGTGTGGTGTGTGTCCAGTCTGCACTTGAAGATATCCTCACTGATCTTGATCCCAGGAAAAGGCAGGAGACCGTGGGTCTCACAGTGTGCAGCTGTTTGTGAGGGTCACTCGGTTCACAACATCACATGGTCACAACCAGCACAACGCTGGATTCAGAATGTGAATTAAAAACTTGCTGAGCACGGAGGGGACATGTGCCCAACAATTTCAAAGTCATGTCAGTAGTTCCATTTTGTTACATAAGTATTTTTTTCTATATTTATTATGTGTTTTTTCTCTATCTAACCAGTTCTTGTTTTACTCTCTGTGCACAAAAAGTCACGATCATGTGACTTCCAAAACCATAAGGCTTCAGCATTACAAACTGAAGTAAGATAAGATAACAAAACCTTTATTCGTCCCACAGTGGGGAGATTTACAAGTGCAGAAGTGCTGCCAGCATGCTAGTTACTGTCTAAGGTAGCACTAACCTTAAAAAAAACTCTTCTAATAACAGATTTATTTTACATATTGTTTAATTTACCATTCTAATGCACAGCTATAATTTTCTTCATCTGTGTGTGTATTTACATACTGTAATGGGGAGGATCATTTGTGGAAACTGACTAAATCCACAATACTAAACCTAAGCTAAACCGTCTTTTCAGAAAAATGGAAGACTGGCCTTTAAAATAAACGCTCATGTTCTGTGTCCTTGAGCAGAGCTCAGAGCTCACAGCCAGGCTGGGGGCTCCAACAATGGACCAATCATCATGTGAAACCCTCTCAGTTTGGGGCTGGTGTCCTCAATGAAAATTCATAATGCCATGTGTATGAAAGCTTTTAATAACATGCAGACCTATTGAATCCTCCTCGCAGGTGAATGGGAGGCTGAATAGGTGGTTGTGGCGGCCCCTCGAGGCTGGGCGTATCACACACTGCTTTTGTTGCGTTTGTTGTCATTAGACCTAAACTGAAGGGCAGGTGGGTTTTGTTGATACAGTGCTCATACACGCTCAATGATGCTCATCCATTGTTTGCACATCACATATTGAGCTGTGCTTTTTTTTTTTTTAAAGGCTCGACTCCTTTTGACGACCCAGGTGCTGTGTCCCTGGGGGATATATGAGGGTCTAACTTCAGCCTAGGCTCCACTCGGTCACGTAGCTCTCTCTCTCTCTCTCTCTCTCTCTCTCTCTCTCTCTCTCTCTCTCTCTCTCTCTCTCTCTCTCTCTCTCTCGTCATGTGAAATTCAGCTATGAGGTGAGCTTCTTTGCTCCTCTCTGTCATGGCCTGTAACCTTTACGGCTGTTTAAGAAGAGGGCTCTAGCTACTGGAGGGTCTGGGTAAATAACTTGGACTTCAGTGTTCTGGCGCAGGATGTGCAACGGCTGCATGTCTGGAAGCTTTTTCTATGTCTCCTCAGGCAATTACGAGAAGACGAATAGAGTGTAAATGCAGTGCTATCATGTGGGCAGGCTGTGTGTTGTGTGTTTACATGAGCACATACACACACACACACGCTCATCTACTCTCTACTATCACTCCCCATCTCATCTCAGTGGGGGCATTGCTATCCATTGGTTCTTTGTTTTGCCAGCTTGAACGAACTATGTTTCTTTCTCCGGGGCTCTCCTCCTACTCCACCTCCATGCCTGCGTTCCTGAGCTGGCACTGAGCATGGATACGCATACACACACACACACACGGGCAAAGGGATTTAACATAAATCTGTCGATCCTTTGTCCTAATGCTATGTAAGCTTTCATGCCGAATTGAAACTGCATTTGTGACAGAGACACAGACAGAGGTTGAGACAGCTGCTGAGGACGGCTGGTCCACTGAGAAGATCCTCTGTCCAGCCAGGCCACGCCTCGGCTCTACTCCCTCACAGAGAACTATTGTCTTCAGTGCTGCTTCCACCACTCTGATGTCATGGTTTGTCCTTCCCCAGAGAGCTGCTGTTGCTGTTGTGGTGAAAACTTGACAGACCTTTTAGCCTGCGATCAGAGACACAAATGACTGCACGGACTCACGGTCAGATAGTCTCATGAATGGTACACAAAAACACTCCTGTGCTCTTACCTTTTCAACCACTCCTTTACCTTGGCCTGGTTTGAATCTTATTTGCCTCTCATTTGCATGGCAGTTGATGCTTTTCTTATGTGTCTCCTGAAATTGGCAGCTCATATGCAAATCTTTTTGACTAGTTCAACCCCACCTGCCCAGGTTTTGCTCATTGGTGAGGTAAGGCAATGATTCTTGGGTCCCCTGTCATGTCTCCAGGGTATTAGATAAGATAAGCACAGACAAGCCATTCGCTTACAGTTGTAGAGGCAACAAACCCAGCCACACAAGTGCAGTCTGTGAGGGCATGATTATTCCAGCTCTATGGCTCTATGGAGGGCGAACAGTTAGCTGGTCGTCTCACCACTTAGGTCAATGCTGAAATATCTCACTATCTTTGTGTCGACATTCATGGTCATCAGAGGATGAAACCTACTGATTTCGTTGAAGACCTGACCTTTGCAAACGTTGACAGGTTTTTAGTAAACCATCTCAACAATTATTGGATGGATTGCTATGCTGTGAAACTAAAGACTTAAAGACATTAAAGACATCTGCTAGGTGGACTGGCACAAAATGTTTTGCATGGCGCTCAGACAATTCATCCAAATTGGTGATTGACTGACTTTACCTTTAGCATTACCATGAGGTTGACATTTGTGGTTGAATATTGTGACAACTGTTAGATGGATTGCCATGAAATTGTGTGGCCATTCATGTCCTTTAGGACATGTAATGATTTGCGTGACCCCTGACATTTAATCTAGCGCCATCATCAGGTTTCAATTTGTAATAATAACAACAGCACAAAACTAATGACACACCCATCAGCCTCGGCTCTAATAGCTCCTAAACAGCATGTTACCGTTGTCATTGTGAGTAAGCAACACTGCCGAATTAAGTCCAGCCTCATGGAGCTGCTTGCAGGGCTGTCGACTCTAGGTCTTGTTAACTATGAAGAGGCTACGGTTGGAAATATTAGTGATTAGGTTAAGGTATTTAGAGGTGGTAAACAAAATTGATACCAAACTAACAACATCTGGTGAGATCAGGATTATGGGTCTGAAGATGGTTTGATTGCTGTTACACCCAAGATTTACAACATACTATAACGAGTCATTGATACTCAAACTGGCATTTCTCAGTCAGTGTTTGCTTAAGGTTTTATGAGTCTTGAGTCAGTCTCTTTTAAAGGCTCATGTCATGCCAAGTCCACAACCAGCCCCCATCCGAAGCTTTTTTCCCCCCTCTTGTTTTCACCTCTGCCTCAGTAGCAAAGTCTCCTGAGAACTGGATGGCTGCCATTAGTGTTTGACTATACTTTGTTAGCCTCACCAGGCAAGATAAGAAGGAGAGAGGTAGGTGGATAAGAGTGTGCCACGCTAGAGAGCTGTTTTGTCATTGGCAGTAAATTTGGACAGCGGAGGTCAAAGCTCTTGAGAAATATGCTTCTCTTTGGAGATAAGGCCAGATAGAGGAGGTATGTAGAGGGAACCTACAAGAGGACTATGTATGGATATATATGCACATATTTCCACATTGATTGAGTACAACAGTGTCTGCAACCACAGCCATCCATGTAGTGGGTAAACTGGAGCAATGGGATTGGAGGAGACCCATTTGTTGTGAGACACCAGGTCGACAGTCTCCTCCCCATGGGGTTGGATGGATACCCTGCCTATTCCCAGGACTTCCTCCGAGCAGGAGGATGGTGGGGCAGAGCCATAGGGCAGAGCGAGGACTTCAGCAGGACTATGGATAATAGTCATTGAGAAGGGAAGCAGACACAATGAAAAACACTTCCCTCACCACCCACCACTTCTCTGTCATCCTCCCTCTATCCTCTCCCCATCTCTCTTTCGTTTCCTCTGCTCTGTTATTATCACCCAGATCATTATCAGGCTCACTCTCCCCTCGCTGAGATGGAGAGGAGGGCCCGCCGCCCACATGGCTTCGGTGAGAGATTTCTAACAGCGGCAGCGCAGGAGGAGGGGGGGGGGCCCAATAAAGTCCATCTAAATATAGAGGCAGCAAGGCCTTTTTTCCCTTGTCCTTATAAAGAGCTGCTGGTGAATCCGGGACTATCTTCCTCACTGCACCGAGAGCCGATCACTCCCTCCAAGGATCGGGAACATGACTGCTGGTGCATGAAAACACACACACACACACACACACACACACACACACACACACAGCACACAGTGCTGCGTTGTTTTATGAGAGAGAGAGAGGACAGGGAGCTTAGTGGCTTGTTCCTTTACACGAGAGGGCAAATCATGTTTGGTGGAACATACTAAAATAGGAGAGGTCTAAGGAAACTCCAAAAAGAAATGATGGGAGAAATCAGCGATGGGGGGAGGTGAAGGAGATTGGGAGAGAAGATACAGATGAATTAGTGGCCAAAAATATCTGGAAGGCTGGATTATACATTTAAATTTATATCAACACAAGCGTCCTTCCAAAGATGCCCCTTTTTTGGCTCTATCACTTCTCTAATCTGTCTTTTAAACTTGGCTCTGTGTTAAAGGAATAGTTTGACATTTTGGGAAATACGCTTATTTGCCTTGTTTTCATTAGTTAGGAGACAAATAAGCAGCCTAGCTCAGCATAAAGACTTGAAATGATGGGGAGCCTCTGTCAAAATGTAACAAAATTCACTGTCAAGCATCTGTAAAGTAAAAAAAAAAAAAAAATTCTGCATTTTATGGCTTCATTTGAGATGACAGTAAAAGAGGGTTGACATGAAACAAAGGTCCTCATTTGGATTCAACAAGCAATGTTGCAGTTCCCAAACGGTGTCTTCACCTCTAAGTAACAGAAAGTTGTAAAGTTCACTAATTAACAATTTGTACAAAAACCAAACTGTAAAAAGGTCATGTTTAAATTTACGCCATTTTATTGCTGTCTTCATGTCACAGCAATATACTGCATCATGTTGTTGTGGTCGCGTAATTACGAGCAGCCGAGTTGGAGAAAACCAGTGTTGGGTAGAGTAGTATTAGTGAAAATTACCATTTGACAAACCTAGTTTTCTTGAAATGAATAAAGGAATATCTTATCTTAAATCTTTGGTCAAGAATCTGAGTCAAGTCTCAAGTCTCTTTGTAATAATGAACCTGCTGTGCATTAGGTTAGAAACAGCCTCTGTGTAATATGGTTATTTTTAGGAAATGCACTTTGCTTTGCATGTTGATGATCTCTAATTTATCTATTTCAGTTTAATATAGGTATTTCTATTTTTAACATTTAATCTACATGAAGGTATGATTAGACGCCATAAGTGCCGGCTGCCTATATTGTTGCCTATATCTGTTGTTATCTTGAAAAGCATCTATAGTGCCATCCTGTGTTTGTGGCTGAATAAAACCGCTTTATTCTACCTGAAGCAGAGTTGAAGCTCCCTGCTGTTCAAGAGAAAATGCCTTATCAGATGTAAATGATCAGGCTGTAGTCAGCAACATAAAGGTGACCTCTTCAAGCAGGACCTTCCCTCTCATGACAAATTAACAAATCAGCAGCTGTGCCTTCAACCTAAGTGACTAATGTGATTTAGTCTCATATTCTACACACTGTTGCTGTTTGTCTGAGGTGCAGCAATCAGTGACAGTCTGTTCTGTTTTCTGCTGCTGTGGTCTGTGACATTGGCAGCTGCTCTCCACCATGAAATAACAGCATACGCTATATTCAGGTCATGTGCTGGTTAACACAGACCACAGATAGATGTGTTTCAAAAGGAGATGCAGAAGCAGGTCACTTTGAGTCCACTAATTCACACAGTGGCAAAGATATAATGTTTGCCACGGTCTGTGTGAACCAAACAAGAGGTCACTTTCACAGCTGTCCTCGTACACCAGTGGTGACGGCGAAAGGTCAAAAGTCAAACGGGAGAAAAAAGGTTCACTGTGTGTTTTTGAAAAATCCTCCTACACCTGTTGCTTGCTGTCCCCTGCGGTGTGTGTGTGTTTTTGTGACCACACACACTGAGACATTTGTGGACACACACACACACACACACACTGAACATACACACAAGCACAGGCAAAGTGGTTACAGCGTGGCTGCCGAGGCTGTGCACCGAAGGCAAGCACAGAAAGCCAGAATAACATCACACACATTCACACTCGCACACTGAACATCACTGAATCTTGAAGCACTTGTTATGTAAGAGCTCCTCTTCCACACAGACATCTCCACAGCGCAGTCTGACAGAGGCAGTCGTGGATGACCACTCAGTTGCTATGTGTGCAGCCGAAGTGGATCGATCTGTGTGTGTGTGTTTGACTGTGTCAGTTTGTGGTTGTGAAAGCCCCACTGAGAGAGGAAGCTCAGCTGTCAGTAGTTGTCAGGCGCTGGGCCTCACCTCCTCCCTTTGCTTTGCTGATCATGTTGTAGTTAACCTCAGCCCCACCCCCCACCCCCCCTTTGGTTTTCTCCCTTCCTCCTCTTTTCTGCCCCCCAACAGTGACTGTCTGAGTTTGAGGTCGAGGTGGAGGCGCTCGTTTGTACAAGCGTGTTGGCCAGAGATAAGGAAATGTGGCCCAGGACCAACAAACCTCCCTCTGGGCTGAACATATAACAAACACAAACACATACAAAAAAATACTGTGGCCAAAGGTCAAGGCATTTATTCCGTGGTATATGGCATCAATATTATAAACTCTGACCTTGCCTAACCCTTGGATGCAGCACTTCTTTCCTACTTTTCTTCTCGTGCTCTATGCAGGGTGTTACTCATGCTACATTAGCTGCTCTCGTGCAGAAGGACGCAGAACAAACACCCTCTCTCTGAAAAGCTCGTTCCACGTTTGGTGGGGGAGAAATCATTTCAGTGTGTGCATGCCGACAGTGCCAGACTGGTGTGGTGTGGTGTGG